>JAADXK010000844.1:0-14735 GCA_023337805.1 Globisporangium barbulae | reverse complement strand
GTGGCCTTTCAAAAAGCAGCAGCCGAGGGAGCAAGCACGAGGACGTCCATGAACTGCAAACCCACACAGACAGAGAGGCAGACAGGCGGCACATCGCGCATCAATGAAGGTCGAGAGCGCAGACACCCAGGAGGCAGAAAACAGCATGGCAGTGATCATGAAGAGAGCAAAATGGGACTACCAGCGAGAGAAGAAATCGAGCCGATCTCAATGCGAGACGCGTACACCACGCTGCTTCACGACAAGAAAATGAAGCGCGTGATCCTCGACATTATCTACGCAGTGGCGTACTTTGCGCTCTTCGTGGGTGCAGTGTTTACGAAGATCCCAGCGGCAGACACGCTGTTCCAGCTCGGCCGCTCGGTCTCCTCGATGCTCGCGAGCTCCGGAGCTGACACGATCACGAATGACTCGACCATGAAAGTCTTTAACATCCAGACGATCAGCGACACGTTCGACTGGCTCACCGACACGCTTGTGCCGAGCGTGTTTGTGACCGAGAACTACAACGGCAACGCACTTGAGAGCGACAGGTGGGGGAACGTCGCGAATTTTAACAAAGTGCTCAGCGCTGTGATATTTGAGACGAAGAGCGTGCAGGAGCACCCATGCGAGGCGAAGCACTACTTCTTGGATCTCTACCCGATTTGCTACGACCCATACAACGTCAAGAACGAGACCGTGCTCATCAGCTTTGACACGAACGCGACCGAGGCAACGAATGTGATCAACAAGCTCAAAGCAAACAGCATCTGGCTCAACTTCTCCACGCAAACTCTCGAGATCACGGTTGTGACGTACAATGGCGAGATGCGAGTGTATGCGGTGACCAAGCTGGGGCTGGATTTCGGCCGGGGAGGATGGATCCAGCTCTATGCAGCGACCACACCAGCGCTGGCGAACCCGTTCAAGAACTTCAACGTCATCCTGCTCGATGTGCTCGTGGGCGTCTGTTGGCTTGTGGGGGCGAAGCGCTTCGCCAACGAATTCGTTCTCTGAGATAGAGCCCAGCGCATGCGGCGTGTGAACGTCACCTCATTCTTCGCAACCGCGATTGCTTTCGTCTTGTACGACGAGGTCACCATCATAATGCGCTTCTTCTTCAGTATCAACTACGCCGCCGTTCCGCTGGTGATCTTCTTCTACGTCTCTTGGGCTGTGATGGTCGGGACCATGTTCGCACAGATGTCCCGCGACAGCCTCGCTCGCCTCGTGGTCACGGACAATAAGTTCGACGCGGACTCGGACGAGGCCACTGGGCTCACGGAAGTGACAGACTCACTTGAGAGCATCGCGCGTCTGACCGTTGTAATGCGTGCTTGTGCGGTGCTGATGGTTCTGGTGCTGGGTCTCCGCATCCTGCAGAGCTTCCACGCGCACCTGCGTCTCGGCGTCTTGGCGCGCACGATCGCGAGCGCACTGCGCCAGTTCCGATGGGTCTTTGGCATCTTCGTCGTCGTCATCCTCACGTTCTCCGTCTCGGGCACGCTGCTCTTTGGTCATCGCGTCGAGGGTTTTGCGTCGTTGAAGAAATCAATGCAGACGTGCATCCACATGCTCTTCGGGACCTTCGACTACTCGACAGTCCAGTACGTGTACCGTCCAGCACCCATGCTCTTCTACTGGTCCTACATGGTCCTCGTGAGTCTCGTGCTGCTCAGCATGATGCTCGCGATCGTCGTGGAAGCCTACACGGAGGTGAGCTCGGGCAAGAATCAAGTAGCAAAGAACATGTCGACTGGTCGTGTGCTCAAGAACATCTTCTGGGACGCCATTCAGCTTCCGATGGTCATGAGAAAGCGCCTCGAAGCGTGTCGTGGCAAGTTCGCCAGAGCAAGCGTGACATCCTGGGTACTCGATCTTGGAACTACTCATTAAGACGGCCTTATAGGGCTACCAGCTAAAACAACCGCGCTTGGTCAACTTGTACGGTGCTTGCTACATCGGATCCCCGCGGTTCTTCATCTACAAGTTGGGTCCAGAGAAAACCCCACTACATGTGTACTTGAGAGACGGATCAAGCCGCTCGTAGACGTGGAAGTGTCTGTAGGAGGTAGCGCTGAGCTACAGCACCTCCACAACCGAGGCACTGTCCACGGCAATGTACGTGGCAACAACTTCTTCGTTGGTTCCGACTTGAGTACGAAAGCGTGTGGATTATGCAAGAACTCGATCGGCTTCATCTTTGCAACGCGAAAGTCGGCCATCTGGAGAGCGCCGAAGATTAGCAGAACGACAGCTCTACTGATTCTGCTATGTCTGACATCTATCAATTCGGCATAAGCGTCTGGGAAGCAACACTCGAGCTGTCTTGGAAAATAGGCGCGAATTCGAGATCTCCGATTACAAACATACAGGAGTACTTCCAGATCGGCCGCTGACATGGATGACGCAGTTTGAGACCTGATCACCAAGATGTACGTGCGCTTTTGAGCCAAGCGATTGCGGAGCATCGCAGTCGTTGTGAGTCGCCTCACGCAGTTCGATAGTGACAGCAAACGTGACAATTTGGCTCCCAGTGGCTCCATCGAGGTACGGCATCCACTGTTACTAGGAATTTCTATCGGCATTGAAATCAACTAAACACTCTTTGCCATTGCTGTGTATGTTTGGTCACAGGCTCAACGTCAGAACCTGACCGAGTATCTGTTTCTAGAGCTGGACGATACCATCTCGAATGCGCTTCAGCTGGTGGAGTCGAGATGCGAGGATCTTGAAGAACCTAAAGACCAGAAGATGCGCACGAACGTTTTCCAGTGCTAGAGTCATCTTTGTGCCTTCAAGAGTGCAGCAAGACGTCAGCAGACGGCGAAGTCGAGCAGTTCGCTCTCTTGGTTCAAGAATTATTTGCGCATGGCCGCACCCGAAGGCTCTGTTGACCGTTTAGCGAGAAGCCGCAAGATTGCCAAATCGCACAATGCGACCTAGTCGCAGCTCGAGAGGCTGCTGGGCCTGCTGGAAGTGCTCTCGACTGATCCCATTCGTGCATGGGAAAAAAACTCCTGAAGCTGCAATCGAAGAGAGCAAAATGACGGAGGAGCAAGGGCAACCAAAAGCGTGACTATCCTGAACTATCTCAACCCTTCTTCAGTGAACCACAAGCTCTGGACACCAGAAGATCTAGCTGCAGCGACGACCGTCCCATCCTGGCACCTGTCTCTGAGCGAGTTGGACTTCAATGAGTCGGAGTAGACTGGTAACGGAGCATTCGGTGCTGTTCACAAAAGTTTGAGGGCCGACACGCTCGCCGTCGTCAAGTTCATAAGTTATGAAATAGACATCCCTGACTACTCCACCGAGTTGCTGCTGCACGAGATCTGAGTATGGCACCGTCTGCATCGCCCGCACGTTCTCAAGCTGTACGGTGCGATCCACCTGTGCAAGCGCAACTTCGTGTGTGAGTTTGCGTCTAACGGAGTTTTGCTTGATCTCCTAAAGAAGCCCAGCAACGATAGTCTCAAGTGGTAGAAACTGTACGAAACAGCACTAGGTCTGCAGTACATGCACAACCATAATGTGGCCCACAACAACCTTAAGTGCGACAACATCATGGCGGGTATGAACGGCAAGGCGAAGCTAATCGACTTCGGACCGAGCGCTCCACTGAACGAAGCCAAATTCCAGGTCGCCGTTGGGAAGATCGGAGCCGTGCATGAAGATCTCCCGGGTATCTGGCTGGTAAACGACCCTCGTGTGCGTCAGACATGTACTCGTTCACAATGCGCATCATCCGGGTCACCAGTGGGGACGTACTATGGAGAAGAGCATGAACGTGATTGTTGTCAAGATGTCTGTTTCGAAAGTAAAAAGTCCGAAGATTCCGGCAGCGATGAACGAGAAGCAGCGAAACCTGGTCGAGCTGATGGTCAAGTCGAAACCGTCGGCGCGTGTGTAGATGACCTTTGTCGTGGACAAAATGAACGAAATCGCACAAGATGATAAAGTGAGAGCCTGCCTCTCCGGCGCTGAACGTGATCGTCAAAAACGTGATGCATCACAGGTTTTCGTTGTGTGCTTCGTCATCGTCTTCCACGACATTAAAGCGCAAAGAGAGAGTGGAAGGTGATATGCACAAGGTACGTCGCTCAATGCAGCAACAAGCGCCAAGCGAGTACGGGTTATACTAGTACACGCTCTGTATACGTGTTCTACTTGTTGAGTTATCATAAATTGTGAGTCATAGCGGACTTGGTGGCAAGTTGACAACCATGTTGTTGATGCGCGCACCAGTGAGCAAGCACTGGAGCCTCGATTGCCTAGCCTCAAGATGCATCCAGTGGTTGCACGTAGCTGCAGATGCCTGTTGCTGCTTGGTGCTTGCTGTGCAGGTGGTGTTGTTGTGTTTGTCAACTATCGGCTTATTCTTCTCTCGAGATCTAGTTTGCCAGTTTGGAGTGAGATGCCTCCACGAAGCACCTCTGGTGCAACATATTGGGTTTCTTAGTTAGCATTTGACGCAGGCATTTCTCGGTTGGTCGTGGATTCCTTCAGGGAACTCGAGTGTGATCAGGTGAGGTTTTCTACAAGGCGTTGCTGGTTCTTGTCTTCGAGCTCGCGTCTGAAACCTTAGTGACCGAGTACGCGGGCGGAAGACCATTACCAATCGCACTACCGACGCCAGCCACTGCACTCTCGTCGCCAGCACCACCTTTGACACCGCCTTTTGCCTTGGACAGTCTGGACGGGGGACGCTTCGAATCATCCAGCATCCCAAACGAGGTCGCGGCTATGAGCGACAGATTCTCCTGGTACAGCGACGTGGTGCTGTGCAGCGAGTCAGTGCGACCAAAGAGCACGCCGCGCGCAACGATGAGCTGCAGCAGCATCTCGAACACGCGTGCGCACTCGGAGGGCTTGCAGATCGACATGAGCCCCACTTTCTTTCCGGCCTGCACGCCGCTCGTCTTCCAGGCCTCGTCACCAGCATCCCTAGTCCCAGCATCAGCGGCAGTGCCACCGCCATCAGTAGCAGTGGCGCTGTTCTCCTCGTTGTTAGCGAGCGCCTCGTCCTTCCAGAGCTCCTTGCGTGCCTGCAGAATGCCGAAGATGAGCTCACCCCACGCCTCCTCGGTCTTCGTGTTGGCGACCTCGCCCGCGCGCTCACGCCTGCACATCTCGCGATACGCTTCGACAGCGATACTCAGCGCGCTCTGGAAGAGCGGCCGCGACAAGATCACCTGCAGCAGCGCCTCGGAGCTTAGCGAGAGCAGGTCGCACGCGCACACGGTCTTGACCGTGCACTTGCTGACCGAGTAGCCCAGCAGCCCCTGCTCGCCGAAGAAGCTGCCGCTCTTGAGCCACACCTCGGCGTTCTGGTGGCCCAGCACGTTGAGCGAGACGCTGTACGAGACCAGGTGGCCCTTGACGACAAAGTACATCTCCTTGGCCACGCTGCCCTCCACTAGCACGCACTCGTCGCGCGGGAAGCCCTCGTATTTGAGCTGCTGGCTGATCGCGTGCAGCAGCGCCTCGAGCTCGTGGTCGTGCGGATGGCTTGTCGTGATCGGCCGGAAGACGCTCGCGAGGAACTGATGCAGCGGCACGCTCGCGATGTGCTCGATCGACTCGGTGTGGATGAGCTGCGGGATCTCATCGAAGAGCGCCTGGTAGTTCACGCCTCGGTGCACCGACCAGAGCGACGAAAGGAACGCGTGCGCGCGCGCCTTAAGCCGCCCGCTCACTTGCCAGCGCTCCAGGTACAGGTTGATCGCGATGTGGTTCTTGCGAAACTCGACCTCATTGCTGATGTACGATGTGTACAGATTCGCGATCTCGCCGATCATGAACGACATGACGAGCAGTCCCACGAACGACACGGACGTGCTGAAGATGTAGTCCACCTCGTCCACGGGCGTGAACGTCTTGCCGCGCTTCGCGAAGGCCGTCGTGGAGAAGAAGAAACCGCGCAGGAATCGCAGTAGTAGCCACTCCACCGACGGGTCCTCGGACGGCTCGGCGAGGAACGCCGCAGGCACCGACCAGTTGTTCCAGTCGTTCGAGTCGCGGTTAACGGTCTTCTCGTTGCTCGACATGACGCTGGTGGAAAAGTAGGCGCACGCGCACCAGTGCATGAAGACGAAATAGAGCATCCAGAGCGTGAAGATGCGGTTCGTCTCATACGACACACTGCGCCGGTTGATCTCCTTCATGTAGTGCGGGAAGTTGACGAGCTTGAGACACCGGTTGATGCGGAACCAGGGCGATGTGTAGAAGTCCGAGAGAAAGTGGTCGATCGGGAACGCCGCGAACGCGTCCCACCAGAGCCGCTCCTTCTTGTACGATAGCTGGTGGCGCTGCTCGTACAGCTCCATGGACGCCGAGCCCTCGCGCATGTTCCAGTTGAGCCAGATATCCCACGCGAAAAGCAGTTCGCTCACCATCTCGAGCACGCGCATGCCGATTGGCAGGACGCTGTAGCGCTCGAGTGGGTCGAACGAGATGCGGTACGGCACGGCCAGCGACATAAACACGCTGCTGAGAGCGACGGCCTTGAGCCACCGCACGTGGAACGCGCTCTGCGCCTCGGTGCACTCCAGAAGCAAGTCGATCCAAAGAGGTGACGCCTCTCTCTCCATGCGCAACTCCGAGGCGCTGCCAGCTTTCCGCTTGCTGGCTCGGCGCGCAGTCGGTGAGTGGCTTCCCGACAGTGTCCCCAACGAGATCGACGAGTTTTGACTGGACACGCGCTGTAGAATGCGTCTCGAGCTGGACACGAGGTGGTCTGACAGCGTCCGGTTGCGGTTGAGGCCGCTCGTCTCGGCGACGTTCAGCACGTCCATCTGCGCCAGACCCTTGTCCTCCAGTACCGACACGTCCTGCTGCTCCTCTATGTACAGGTTGCGCAGGTGCTGCTGTTCCTGTTGGATATTGACGATCTTGAGCACTTTCTTCTTCCACTCTGGGTATCTCTCGAACACGAGCTCGAGCGAGCGCCGCGATAGTTTGTAGAGTACACAAGACGTTCTTGAGCGCGTGTGGGCGCTGCGTGGCTTGCAAGAGAAGAGCGCGACTTCGCCAAAGTAGCTCCCAGACGTAAGCTCGTTTACTTTCTTCATTTGCGACACTGCGTGCGGCTTCTTCGGATCCCCAGTGGAAAAGTACGTGTGGAACCCCATGGACGATGCTGGCACTGTCGCCGTGCGAGGCGGTCGCTCGTTCGAGAGCTTCCTTCGAAGCGTCTCGATCGGCACGAGCACGTCCAAAATGCCTGTGAACACAAAGTACATGTCGCTCCCCTCCTCGCCATAGCGGCACACGTACTGGTCCTTCACGATGAGCACCTGAGAGAACTGCGACACGAGCATGCGCGTGACTGAACCCTCCATACCCGATAGGAACGCCACCTTCATGATCATCGGCTGCAAGTGCACGAGGCGGATGTCCGTCAGCAGCGACGGTGGCAGGCAGCGCTCGAGGATGTGCTCCTGCGTGATCGTGTGGAACCGCTGGAAGAAGAAGTACGTCTTGAGCTTGTCCTCGATCGAATGCGGGAGCTGGAAGTGCGCGAGCAGGTGTCGCAACGAGCTCAACTTCGCATTGAACTCGCGCGTGTCGGCGTCGACGAGCTCAACGACGTCCGATAGATTGCCCACGATGAACGTGAAGAGGAAGAAGCCGCTGAGCAGCACCAGTACGGTAAAGAGACACTGCGGCGACGTCTTGGGCAGCTCGCCCGAGTACGAAGCCGACATGAGCCCAAGTGACCAGAAGATCGCGGCCGAGTACTGGAACATTCTGCTCTCATCTGCGAGGCTCGCCGCTGGGCTCCACTTGCTCGCGTCCACCACTGACGACGTCTCGGTGTGGAAGTTGAACCAGATGCACCCGTACAAGTGCGAGAGCAGGAATGAGACGAACACGAGCTTGGCGATGCGCAACTCCAGGGTCCGGTTCAGGTACTGGTTTTCGAGACTCGCAAAGGCTCGAGGCGCTCTCAGCAGCCGCAGCAGTTTGTTCAGGTTGAGCAACTCCTTGCGGCTCGAAAAACTCGGCAGCATCCAGTTGACGACGAAGAGTGGCAGGATCGCCGCAATGTCGATCCAGAAGCCCCTGGAGCGCACGTAGCGCTTCTTGATGAGCTTGAGCTCCATGACCTTGTTGCCGTACTGGTAGTACCCGAGGCGCGACTGGAAGAAGAGGTCGAGGCAGAAGCAGAGTTCCAGCAGCACGAGCACGGCGTCCGAGGTCACCACTTGCCGGTGCCACACGCCAAAGCTCATGTCGTAGATCACCTTGAAGCTTTGCGTGGACATGAGCACAAATATCCACACCTCCCATGCGGGTGTGCTGCTTGCGTCGGGATCAAACACGACCTCTTCAAGACCCAGGTACTTGAGGATGCGGGTCTCGAGCGACTCCTTCTGGTGCGTGGACGTGCCGCTCGTCGTGCGGCCAACGGGTGCGAGCTCCTGAGCTTTTGCCAACTTTGGGTCCACGAAGCGCTTTTCGAGCGCCTTGAGCGCCATGGAGAGCGTTGGGAACGTCTTGTGCATCGCGTTCAGGTGCTCGCGGCCGAGGAAGAGCAGGATGCAACCCGTGATCGCGGTCAGGCGCTCGGCGTAGCTCACCGAGCTTTCATTTAGATGTAGTGACGCGGTCCCGATGAAGCCTCCCTTGGGAATGGTCCTCGGCGCGCCTCCGTTGGAAATGATTACGACGTCACCCTCCAGTAGGAAGAAGAGTCCGCTTGCGTAGTCGCCCTGGCGGTAGATTGTCTCGCCCTGGCCATACAGAATGAACTTGACGTTGTCGACAAAGACCTGCTCGAGCTCGTCCAGCACGGTGCGCACGCCGTGCATGAGCGAAATGGTCTGCAGCGCTGGCTTGCACATGCTGCGTAGCACCTGGTGCTTGATCGTTTCTGGCAGCTCGTTCAGCAGCTCGCTAGCTATGGCGCCTCGATGCGACGACCACCAGAAGTCCAGGAACGCGCTCACGCGATGATGCACCTCGAGTGGGGCATTCTGGCAGCGCAGGAACTTCTGGATGCGCGTGCGCGTGGTGAGAAACTCTTTCTGCTCGAGCGCCGAGGCCGTGAAGCGCTTCTGTACCGTATCGATTAGGTACGCAGTCCATGCCAAGCCACAGAGCATGATCACGAGCGCGACCTCGTACTGGAGATCGCGCGCGGGCTCTACGATTTGTCCGCGTGTGGTGAGGATCGACGTTGCCAGAAAGAGCGACCGCGTGTATTGCATGCTGATGATCCCACCGAGTTGGCTCTCGCTGTAGGTTCGATTTCTTGGGTCCAGGTACACGAACACGCCCGAGTCGAGCTTCACCTGACGCACGTCAAGGTCGTCCGACGGCATCCATTCATCTGGCATAGCGCTGAAGCCCTCACGCTGCGTGAGCCCAAAGTGCAGACAGGTCACGAGGTGCACGAAGAGCAGGAACGTCACGGTTGAGAATACGAGCTTCACCTGGTTGTACACGCGGAAGTTGAGCTCCCACTCGCGGAAGTGGCCGTGGACGCGCCAGATGCGAGCCAACCTGGGGACGCGCAGCCACGCCGGGTTAGCTAATGGCACCCAAACGAGCAGCACGTCGTACGGCAGCAGGCAGAGCAAGTCGGCGAGGAACGACGTGCCGCGCAAATAGTGCGCTGCTATCTTCGTCGGGTGCGTCACCTTTTCGTGGTCGGCGTTCATGTACGTGAGATGACAGTTCAGGTACAGGTCCGCGATGAGCACCAAATCTGCAAGTGCGTGGAGCGTGCCAAGCAGCGCGACCGAGCAGTTCATGAGCGGGAACGAGAGCAGCAGCGGGATGAAAATCCAGTTGAACAGCAGGTGCAGCTGCAGACCCAGTAGCCACACTTCACGTTTAGGCGACGTCGCATCGATCGCCTTGGGCAGCAGCAGCTTGGACCAGAACGCCTTGGCAGCACGCCTCTCGCGCTCTTGCTGCAGCAGCATGCGATCCGAGAGGTTGTCGTAGAAGCCCTGAATCGCGTCCTGCGGCCCTGGTCCGCTAGCACCACCATTCTCTGAGGCTCGGCTGCGTCGTGTGAATAACGACATGCCACTCGACATGCGGCGCGCGAACGCAGACTTGCTGCGCGTGAGCTGCGGTCGCTTCTTGGGCGAGACCTTGGGCAAGATAATCGACGACGTGTTGAGCGGTTCTTTCCTCTCGTTCTCCAACCGGTCGTTCATGCTGAACTCAGCGTGTCTCGCAGCAGAGACGTTCTGCGACGACTTGCTGCGGCCCAGCGTGGGCTTCTTGGTGCGGAAGCGGAGCGAGTCGTTCACCGATTTCTTTTTCTTGAGTCTGTTGCGGTGGTTCGGGATCTCGGTGGACAGCTGGTAGAGTGTCGTGAGCATGAACTCGTCGCCCGTGGGTTTTTCGTCCGTGGCCGTGGCGTTCTGCCGCTGGTTCACGATCTCGTCGATTGTCTTGGAGATGAGGATCGCGTAGTGCGGATAGCCCTCGAGCACGCGCTCCGTGTGGAACCGCGAGAGGCGGTAGAGCGTGCAGTACGACGTCGTGACTACGGTCGCGGACCTCGGGCGCTTGGAGAAGACCGACACCTCGCCGAAGAAGCTGCCCTGTCGCAGCTCGCGCACTCGCTTCCCGTTCACCATGATGTTGAGCACGCCCGAGTTGACCACGTACATGTAGTCGCCGGCGTCGCCCACGCTGAAGAGCGTGTAGTGCGCCGGCAACGAGATCATCTCGAGCAGACTCGTGAGCGCGACAATGAACTGGTCGTTGCAGTCCTTGAAGAGCGGGATCTTGGCCATCATGCCCTTCAGCAGTTCCACTTGGATGTCCTTCGAGATGGACGGACACAAAAGCTTCACGACTTCGCGGTCGTTCGACTCGGCGTCCGTGTAGTGGCGCTTGATAAACTCCACGACCTGGGACTGCAGGACTTCTGGTACGTGGTGGAACGACAGCAAGTGTCTGAGCTGATTGATGCGCGCTTCAGCGATGACGGCCTGGCTGCTCTCACTCTTCGACAATACAAACAGCGCCGCACACAGGTACGTGAAGAGCGCAAGGCCTGTCAGCGCCACGAGAATCGTGAAGAGGAACTCTTGGTTGCGGGATGGCAACTCGCCCTCGTAGATGCCCGTGAGCAGCCCCAGGCTCCAGAAGAGCGAGATGACGTACTTGGAGTGCAGACTCTGCTGCTCGAACGACGCGCGAGGTAGCCACCTGTACGTGCTGTCGGCCGTGTCCCAGCCAAACATGAACCGAGCGCAGGCGACCAAGTGGGCGATGAAGGCGGTGACGATGAGCACCTTGGACAGCTTGAGGATCACAAAGTTTTTGGAAAAGACATCTTCGAGGCTCGAAAAGTACTTTGGGATGCGCCACATGCGCAGGACTTTGTGCATTTCGAGCCAGGCGACGTGGCTCGAAGGTGGGAGTTTGATAGGCATTAACGACAACGGTACAATGGCGAGCACGTCCAGCACGAACCCGAGCGTCTTGATGTACTTCATGCGCGCATTGCGCGTGTCGCGGCGCACGTTGCCGTCCTGGTAGTAGCCCGTGTTGAGCTGCACATAGAAGTCCACACAGAAGAGCAGCTCAATCGCGTAGAAGAGCTGGAACTCCGGTCGCTTCGCCAGTCCTGCGCTCTCGCCCGAGGTCGCTGGCAGAAACGTGACGGCATATGGCAGCAGGAACGCCTCATACAACAAGCAGCAGAAGAGCACGATGTGCCACGTCTTGATCAGTCGCGAGTGCGGGTCGAAAGCATTCCAGAGGTCTGCCAGCAGCGGCTCGGCGACGCCACCACCGCGGTTGCGCTGCTTCTTGGGCTTCCGCATCGCGTCTGTTTGTGTGTGAGACCGACGGCTGACTGGCTGGCTAACTGGAGAGATCTTTTAACCGACTGACTGAACTGACTGAGCTGACTGACTGACTTGAGCAATGGTCGCGTGGACTCGAAAGGACGCGAGATCGCAACAGCGCTGAGCTGGGGCTTTGACCGTTCCGAGTCAACGCATTGGTTGTATTTGGAGTTTCTAGAATAGCACCACAGAGTTAGACGAATTTGCAAACTATATCTACGAGGTTACTGGTTTGATAGTCATAGGTAGCGAGATGGATTTGATTAGGAACACGTCGACGACTTCTGCTGAGCCGGATGTGGTGCTGGCGCCGCGACCACGACGTCGAAATCGCCGGCAGACTGGTGCTGCTTCCCCATTTGCTGCTTGCGCATCTGCATCATGCGCTCGCGCATGCTCAGCTGCTTGGTCGCCACCGGCTTCTTGGCTGCGGATTTGATCTCCGATGCCTTGAGCACGTCGAACTGCGCGCTCCCGCTGAGCTTGCTTTTCACGAGCGCCACGAATTTCGAATCCTGTACAGCAGTTCAGAAGCACCATTGTGATAGACTGGTTAGTCAAATATAAACCAGAAAGATTGCTAGGCTCGCGGGGGCGACGTACCCCGACGACTTTCCGCGTGTGCTGGAGACTCTTTCGTGTCACAACCTTGCACTCGACCACCTTGCAGTTGAGCAGCGCCGTCATCTCTTCAATGAACGACGCATGCTTTTCCAGCACAAACGTCTGGTAGATGGCACTGTCCATGCGCGTGATGCACTTGTTCACGTACAAACCAATCTGGAATGCAATACATACATTAAACATCCTTCATCTTCGCCACTCAGCTGATCATTAGGCGGATCACGTACCACGTTGACTGCCTGCGGGTTCTTTTCGCTCACACTCAGTCGGAGCAAGTTGAGAAGCAGTGCTTCGTCCGCACACGTCTTCACAGCAGTGTCAAGAACCTAATTGCCACATAGAATAAGAGTGTGCCCTTAGGTCAGTCACCACCAGTTGAGAGGTAATTGTTATCCAACTACACACACCTCTCGAGCCAGGTCGCGAATGAACGCCTTCTCGCTCGAGGCGCGGTTCAGGAGGAGTGGGATAAAAGCGTCTGTGTGAACAGACACGAGCAATAGGATGAGTACAACAGAATAAGATGAGCTTCTTACATACATTAAGGCAGTGGGCCGTACCAAACGCGTTGGACGCGTCGTCCTGGAGACAGAGGATCACATCCTGGATGCACAGGAGCGCGTTCCGCGTCATTGCAGATCGCAAGCTGGACACTGCAGGACACACCAGCAGCGGCAGCGCCTTCTCACTATATAGCAAACAACCACAATATATGAGTACAACAGCCCTAGAGTTGTAAAGCCGCATGCAACAGTGAAAGCTATACGTACATGTGCTGCTTGAGCTGCTCGGGGTGGTGGATCGCGAACCTGCGCACCGAGTCCACTGCGTAGTACTCTTTCCCCCACGACACGTCGCTCTCGACCACAGCATCAGTGGCTACCTCGCCACTCTGCTGCGCACAGATATCCAGCAGCGCCGCCAGCTCCTGCGTTTCCTTCGCCACATCGGCTGACGGCTGGATCTCTTCACGCGAGAGCACGTTCACGAGATAGAGCTCTCCTTCTGGTGCGCCGTCCATGCGTTTCTCCTCGTTCGTCAGCGTCGCGACTGCCACAGATGCGACAGCTGGAGCTTGTGGTGCTGACACCACAGGAGTCGTCATTGGCACCCTTATGACTATCTTGCTTGCGCTGCTCGATTTAGTTACATCCACAGCGCTTGCTTGGTCAGAAACCACAGCTTCTTCCTGAATGGCTGCTGTTGTTGGAGGTACGTTTTCCGCTTCTTTCGCAGACGCTTCCTCGGACACAGTGGACGAGTGGAGACTCTCCGTCTTGCTCGGGCTATCAGCAGCGGTAGGCGACACAGGCAGCTTACGACTCGCACGACGCCTCTTCGCGGGCGTGAGGCCGTTCTGGTACGTCGTGTACTCCTGCATCTCGCAGAAAACACAACGACACCAATAGCCAAATAAGCACGCATTAACAACAGTAACTGCTATAACTTTCACCACGAACGAACGCACCTGGATGAGCCGCTCGCGCTCGTTGCTTGGTCGCTTGTGGACGCTCGGGCCTTTGCTGCTGCTGGCCTCGCTCACGCCGCTGCTCTTCTGGACCTCGTCCACCGTCTCATTCTCCGCCACCGCCGCAGTCATAGCCACTGGCTGGCGCGGTACGTCCGTGGACATCCTGCGCAGCGCGCTGCGCGTGAGCGGCGAGGGGAAGGTCGTCGTCATGCGCGCCACGAGGAGGTCTTCTGCTTCGACCGCCGGTGCTGCTGCGGCTTCGCGAGCTCTTCGAGACCTGCGCCGACCGCGAATTGGGAGATGCGCTGCTTCGGCTGAGACGCACGCACCCAGCTTGACGGAACCGCAGTCCTCTGGAGAGAGAGGAAGGGGACGGAGAGAGAGAGGAAGAAGCCGCCTGCCTGCGCGCTTCTTGCTTTCTGTCTGACGGCAGTGGCGCTTTTCTGCCGGACGACGACGCTGAATCGAACGAACGAACGAACCAACGATACCAACCAATAACTGGGATCTGCTTCTTCGCCCATGTAAGTATCGGATCACTAGTGATTTTCGCCAGATTCCGCAATCGTGGTGTATGGAATCCTGCCCCTCGGTTTTGTCTCATTCGTGTGTGACACGAACATTCGACGACCACCACAAAATACGCTTTTGTACAGGCACCATTCTCATTACCGTATAACACTAGGTAATTGTCGTACAGTCCTCCCTCCCATTATGTTACATCGTCATCAACAAATACCCTTTCGAATTTGATTCAATCACTTTTACCATCACTCTGGAGTAAATGCACATTTAAACAAATCTGTTGAAACAAGTTGCACTTCATTCTGCGC
>JAADXK010000843.1:0-14747 GCA_023337805.1 Globisporangium barbulae | reverse complement strand
CCCCTGTATCATTGGTAGCCTACTACTGAAGCTCAAGCTGAGTGCATCCTAGCAGGGATAGGGAAACGTCGCTGATTTTTCGCTTAAGTGCGAAGCGTCTCCGAGTCGTCAGTGCCAAACCCAATGGGAAAAAGCGACCCCAAGCAGAGGTGCATGGGCATACTGAAGAGGCACGCTTGACGTCAGCTTCCATTAACTATCAGGGTGGACGAGCCATGCCATGAGTTTGCTTCACTTTTCTTCCATTCAGACCCGTGCGCGCGTTCGTATGAGAGCGAGCGAGCTTGTTTCCGCTGGTTGGGCTTGTCACGACAATCGTCCACCAAAGAAACCGGACACGTAGGTACGCAAGCATACAGACAATAAATAATAAAGGCCCGCGAATGAAGGGACACAGGTGCGCAACAAGCAAGCAACAAAGCCAACGCGGCGCGCACACTTGAGCCTGCGTTTGCTGATGTTGATGCATGCAAAGGACCGCGCGCCAGCTGCTTGCTCGACAGAGCGCGTGCAACAACAGCAACAACCGGCTGTCCCGCTTCAATCAGACGTTACGCGCCATTACGACAATTTAGTGACATGGATTTTAGTGCCATCCAGCCATTTTCGTCCTCGGAAATCGGGTCGAACGAATTTCAAACGCGCGCTTTTTGGTGGATCTCGCGCTTTCGGTATACACACAACTCTCGCACGACATCGCTCACTCGAAAAGCGAGTGCGCCGACCTCTTCTTTCCCGTCATCGATGTCCGTCCATCTCCTCTGCAGTGTGCATTCCTCCATCTGGCAATCTTTCGGAACCCATGTCCAAACGCAACTCTCTGAAGGGCACTAAAGCGAGGGCTCACATGTGTAGGGCGTGCCAACAGCTGGTGGGCCATTAGAGGCTATTTTGTCCATCAAAGCCTACACCGTTGTCGTTTTCTTAATAAAAGGTATTATTGCATTGGGTGGAGAACAGCTGTTTTTCATGCACTGTCGAACCTTCACAAACTTTTTTTCATCGCTTTCCACGAGTAATGCATTTCCAGTATGTTTCAAATCGCTTTTGTGCGCATTTGTGCACTTTACTTGGACCCAGTATGGGAGCACGGTTTTAAGGGCTTCAATTAATGTTCAAGCTTCGTTTTATCCAAAATCACGCATATATAGAATTTGGGAGGTGCATGGAGAGAGAGGTGAAAGCGTCAGACGTACTACAATCACTCCCACCGCTCGCTCGCTGCCGCTCGCCTTCCGCGCCCGCCCCATGTTCATTTTCCCGTATCATCCCGCGGCAGTAGAACTCCCCCCTCCCTTCATTTGCTCCACTCGTGTGTGCGCGCGTGTGTGTGTGAGAGAGTGGGAACGTCGGTGTATACGCGCCACTCGTCCATTGTACACGAGTGCGTGCGTGCGTGTGTGGTGCTGGGCGTGTGTGTGTGGAGAAGACAACGAGAGAAGACAAGAGAGAGAGAAAGAAAAGCGCCAATAGATAGATGCAGCGCAACGGCAAGAGCGGTGGCGCCGGCGCCACGCGCAAAGAGCGCCTGATGCGCGCCAAGATGAAGAAGAAGCAGCAGGACGAAGACGCGTCGGCGTCTGGTGCGGGTGCGGGCAGTGCGGCGGTCACAACATTTGAGGACATTCTGCAAATGTCGGATCTCTCGGAGGCCTCGCTGCTCGAGAACCTGCGACGGCGGTACGAAAAGGAGCTCATCTACACGTACGTGGGCCCGATCTTAATCGCGATTAACCCGTACAAGCCGCTCGACGCGGTGTACAGCGAGGCGAAGATGACCGAGTACTATGGCAAGACCATGGGCATGCTCCCTCCGCACGTGTTCGCGCTTGCCGACCACGCGTACACGCAGCTGATCCAGGGCGGTGCGCTTGACCCAGCGAACCAGAGTATCATCATCAGTGGAGAGAGTGGTGCCGGCAAGACCGAGACGACGAAGATCATCATGCAGTACTTGGCGCGAGCGACCAGCTACCGCAAGGTGTCCAACGAACAGGCACCACAGGACGCGAGTCACCATGTGGTAGCGGTGAGCAGTGCAAACGGCACGGTGTCTCGTGCGCTCGGTAAATTGGAAGAGCGCGTGCTGGAGTCGAACCCACTGCTTGAATCGTTTGGAAACGCAAAGACGCTGCGCAACGACAACTCGAGTCGATTCGGCAAGTTCATCGAAATCCAATTCGACCACCATGGGAAGATCGTCGGCGCTGAGATCATGAACTTCTTGCTCGAGAAGACGCGCATTGTGTCGCAAAGCATCGGCGAACGCAACTATCACATCTTCTACCAGGTACTTGGCGCATTCTATGTCTGTCGTGCACTCTTCGCAACTTGATACTGACTGCTGGCTCGATTTGTTGTGGTGTATGTGTGCAGCTTCTCGCAGGTGCAGATGATGAACTTCGAGAGAAATTGAAGCTGACCACCCCGCACGACTACGAGTACCTTCGCAAGAGTCAATGCTTCACGATTCAGTCTTGGTGCGTATTCGTCTGAGTTGCAAGGCAGCCTCGTGCAATAGCTCATTCGCTAATTGTCGTTCTTGTGTCTGCGTGTTTGAATTTGGCAGCAATGACGCGGAAGAGTTTGAGACGACCAAGCATTGCATGACGACGATTGGAATCAACCAAGAGCGTCAAGAGCGAGTGTTTGACTTGCTCGCTGCCGTGCTGCATTTGGGCAACCTGAAGTTCGCTACAGAGAACGAAACGTGCGTCCCGGCTGGCGAAGAAGCTCACGAAGGCCTCCGACACGTGGCGAAGCTGCTCAAGGTCAGTGAAGATGCGCTTCACAAGGCACTGCTGACTCGCCAGCTGTTCGTCGGTGGAAAAGTGATTGTGCAGCAGCAAAATGTCGATCAAGTTCGTGACAAGCGTGATGCGTTGGCGAAAGCAGTGTATTCATCGCTCTTCCTGTGGCTTGTCTCGGAGCTGAACCGAACCATCTCGCGACCTCAAGACAAGTGGGGGTTCATCGGTGTATTGGATATTTACGGCTTTGAGAAGTTCGAGTGGAACACTTTTGAGCAGCTGTGCATCAACTACGCGAACGAGAAGCTACAGCGCCATTTCAACCAGCACATGCTTGAAGTGGAGCAAGAAGAGTACACCAAGGAAGGCATCGACTGGAAGCACATCGATTTCCTCGACAATCAGCAGTGCTTGGATCTGATCGAGAGCAAGCCGAGTGGAAAGCCTGGCATCTTCATCTCCCTAGATGACATCTGGAGACTGAAAGGAGAGGAAGCGAACAAGAAATTCGTGTCGATCCTGCACGCCCAATTTGGACGTGACCCCAATGGCCCTCAGTCGACGAACAAGAACCAGCACGATTGGTACATCCATCCAAAGGTCGATGCGAGTCTGCACTTCGGTATCAAGCATTACGCGGGCGAAGTCATCTACGACGCGAGCGGGTTCAACGACAAGAATAATGAGACCTTGAACGACGACATGAAGGAGCTAATCAAGCAGTCGGAGAGTGACTGGGTGCGCAGCATCTTTGATCTGAACGTTCAGTCCATGGAAGCGATGCCAGGCAACAATGCGAAGCGTCCATCGGAGGCTGTCTCGCGACGACCAACAGACGCCGGTGGTGCTGGTGGTGCTGGCGGCAAATCTCGCAACCTTCGTGAAGTTTCGGTTGGCGCGCAATTCCGTTTCCAGCTTCAAGAACTCATGAACAAGATTTCCCTGGCCAACCCGAGATACGTGCGTTGCATCAAGCCGAACGAGTACAAACGCTCCGGTGAGTTGAACGACGCCGACTGCGCTCGCCAGCTGAAGTACTCTGGCATGATGGAAGCGATCCAGATCCGTCAACGCGGTTTTGCACTCCGCGAGGATCACGATGTGTTTTTCTACGACTACCAGTCGCTGGCTCCACAAGCGGAAACAATTGGTGAACTCATCGAAGAGATCTCGGATATGCTTGGTGCGGGTAAAGACCAATGGCAACTGGGTAAGACGAAAGTGTTCCTCAAGCGCACTGTCGCCCTCAAGCTTCGCAAGCTCGAGGTCCTTCGTTGCAAAGCAGCTGCCAGAACCCTGCAGAAGTGGTGTCGCAATATGAAGCTGAATGATGCCGCCATCAAGATCCAGACCAAAATTCGACAGTTTGTTGCGAAGAGAAGACTCCAGAAGCTTCGTCGCTCTGCTTACAAAATGGTGAGCATTCTGAAGACTCGCGTTGCAGTGGTGAAGTACAAAATTCTCGTCACGGAATACCGATACAAGATCGAGAAGGCGATTGTGGTGCAGAAGGTTGTTCGCGGCCATCTTATCCGAAAGAAGAACTTGCTGCGTCCGTTCGAAGGTCTTGGTCCAAAGGAACTCGACCAGAAGATTTCTGAAATGGAAGTCGCGATCGCTCAAGCTGCCAAGGACAAGCAGTTCGAACTGTGCGCGAACTTGCAGAAAGATCTGGAAAAGATTGTCGAAGCTCGCAAGAAGGTCCGCACGGCAAAGGAGATCGACGCTGAAATCAAGAAGCTGAATGAAGACATGGAAAAAGCTGCGAAGAACAAGCAGTTTGCATTGTGTGCGGATTTGCAGAAGCAGCTCGAGGAGCTTCAAGAAGTGCGAAAGAACGTGAAGGAAGATTTGAACGAATTGGAGCCGGCGGAATTGGACGAGCGCATCCGTGGTGTTGAAGGCAAGATCGCCGAAGCGATGTCCGCCAGAGACTTTGAAAAGTGTGGACTGCTTCAAGTCGATCTGGATGTGTTGGTTGCAGCACGAAAGAAGAAGCAAACGCCTGAAGAAATGGATGCTGAGATCGAAAACCTGAACGCCGAAATTGGACGCCTCATGCAGCGCAAGGAGTTCGACAAGTGCGCTCAAGTCCAGAAGGATATCGACTTGTTGAAGAAGCGAAGGGCAAAGTTCGGTCCACTACCAGCTCCATCTCCAGTTCCAGCTCCTCAGCCTCCACAAGCAGCTACAGCAGCGCAACCAAAGTTCACGACTGAGGTTCCAGGTGGCCCTGTGTCTGCTCCGGCTGCTTTGCCTGGCGTCGGTCCTGTTGGACGCGTTGCCCCGCTTGCTTCTCCAACGAAGGCTGGTGCCTCTGCCGCTGTTGGACGCGTTGCAGGACCAGTGGTGAACGGCGCTACTACACGCCCGACTGCTGTACCGACAGCTGCTCCAACAAAGCTGCCAGGTGCATCACCGGCGATCTCAACTGTTCGACCTGCGCCGAAGGCAACGATTGCTGCACCTACTGCTGCTTCGTTCGCCAAAGCTTCGTTTGAGCAGCGTCCACGATCTGGATCCAACTCTTCTGCTGTTTCGACTCAGTCGTACGCAAGATCTACGATTTCTATGGCGTCAACGATGTCGAAGGCGAAGAAGCGCGACGCCGATCCATCTCGCACTGTCGCGCGACTGCGACCAGCTAAGGCACTCACTGTGACTGAAGACGTTACTGTTCATGAAGCGGCAAAGCTGATGAAGTCGCATCGTGCAGCTGCAGTGCTTGTCACGAACTGGGAAGGAGCGCTGACCGGCATTCTCACTGATACCGACACTGCGCGCCGAGTGGTGTCAAAGGGACTCGACACGAAGACGACGAGAATCGCCACTGTGATGACACCAAACCCAAGTTGCGTCACACTCGAGGACAGTGCCGTGGATGCTCTGGACACGATGCTGACGGGCAGATTCCGCCATCTGCCTGTCGTGAGCAGCCACAATGGCAACGTTGTCGGATTGCTGAATGTTGCCAAGTGCTTGCACGATGCGATTCGTCGAATTGAAAGCTCATCGTCGTCGCTCCAGCAAGAACTCGGAAACAGCCAGGCGAACTCGTTGCTGCGCGGCATGTTGGAGAAGATGCTGTCTCCATCGCTGAAGGATGTCCTCTCTGCCCCTGATGAGACGAAGGCGCCGCTTGTTCGAGCCGACGACAGCATTTTTGAAGTCACGAAGTTAATTGCGGACGCGAAGAAGCCAGCGCTTATCGTCTCGGATTCGTACCCAATTACCTTGCTTGGCATCTTCACGCCAAAGGACTTGCTGCACAGAGTTGTCGCTGCTGATTTGGACCTGCACACAACTACCGTTGGCGAGGTGATGACTTCGAATCCTGAATCTGCATCGCCTGACACGACCGTTCTGGATGCATTCCACATTATGCATGACGGAAAGTTCCTCAACTTGCCAGTCGTGTCGCCAACTACTGGCGAGGTTTTCGGCATCGCGGATGTGATCTCCATCAGTTGCGCGTCGTTCGGCCAGGGCGAATCTCGTGACGTTTCCCAGTTTTTCAACGCGGCGCTTGATCTTCATCACAATGACAACTTTGACGACACTGCGTCGATATCCAACATGTCAGTGACGAGCAAAGCCCGCCAGCGTAAGGATCGCGACAAGGAGGTGAACGTGCGCCCAGTCTCCAGTTTGCGTCCAAGTGCAGCAGTGACAATCACGGAACAGTCGACTGTGGTTGACGCCGCTATTCTGATGAAGCAGAAGCGCTCCGATGCGTTGCTGGTTATCGACCACACGAGTGCGCTTGTTGGTATTTTGACGGATACCGACATTTGTCGCCGTGTGCTCGCAGTCGACCTAGTACCAGATCAAGTCCAAGTTGGCGACGTGATGACGAAGAACATCAAGTACGTTGCGCCAGAAGATAGCGCGATCGATGCGATGCTGTCGATGCAGGAGGGCCATTTCCGCCACCTGCCTGTCGTCAGTCGAGATGGAACTGTTGCAGGAGTGCTGAACATCGGTAAATGCATCTACGACGTGTCCAAGCGCTTGGAGCACGCAACGCAGTCCACTGAGCAAATGAAGGCTTCGTTCGAGAAGAGTGGCGCATCTTCGACTGTGCAGCAATTCCTTGGTCCGATGCTGCAGAAGTTGACTTCGCCAACGCTGGAGTCTCTGCTTGAAAAGGAGAAGCGCAGCGGGTCTGCATTGGTGCCACGTATGCCAACCGGGACGCTGGTCAGTGATGTCGCCAAGGCGATGGCAACATCGAGAAAGGCTGCTCTGATTGTCGACAGCTTTGCCACCGACAGACTGGTTGGGCTGTTTTCTCCGTACGAGCTGGTCATGAGGGTGATCGCGAACTCGCTGGACCCGAATACAACGTACATTGAAGACGTGATGGAGACGGATCCTGAATTGGCGACCCCAGCGACGTCGGTGCTGGATGCTCTACACATCATGCACGACTCGCAGAGCTTGAACCTTCCAGTGATCTTCGAGAACTCGAACAGCATCGTTGCTGGTCTCGTCGACGTGCTGGCGCTCAGTTACGGAACGATCGATGCGATTTACGGCGAAGACCGTGAGCAGATGCAAGAGTTCTGGAACACAGCACTCCAGTTGGATCAACCCGTGAACCCAGGAGCGAATGCCAACACGACGAGACAGCGAACTACGCTCCAGTCGGCTGCCGCTGAGCGAGAGTTGAGCCGTACGGTTGCTCAGCTTCGCCCTTCCAAGGTCCTCACGGTCGAGGAATCGGCTACTGTGAACGAGCTGTCGCGAATGATGGGACGCAGTCAATCGGACTGTGTGCTGGTGGTATCTGACGATGGTCTGCTCTCGGGTATTATCACGGACACTGATCTGACGCGCCGCGTCGTATCCGAGAACAAGCCAGTGGAGACCACTTTGATAGGTGAAGTCATGACGAGAAACCCAACTTTCGTGTCGATGGAAGACCCTGCCATTGAAGCCCTCACGCGCATGCTGGAAGGTAAGTTTCGACACTTGCCTGTCGTGGACAAGAGCGGATCGGTCGTCGGCATCCTGAACATCGGAAAGTGTTTGTACGACGCTATTCGCAAGATGGAGAAGTCCGAGCAGTCGTCGGCTGCGCTCCGTCAAACGCTGGAGAAGGAAATGAAGAGCCGACAAGGTGGACGCGGTGCGCTGTCACAGTTCCTTGGGCCAATGGTTGGCAAGATTTTCTCTCCTGACATCAAGACTGTCCTGGATGAAGAAAACGTGGAGCCTCCTCGCGTCCAGCCATACACGTCGGTGTACGAAGTGTCGAAGCTCATGGCTGCGACGAAAAAGGCGGCACTTGTTGTGAGCAACCGCGGCCAGTACTTTGGCTTGTTCACGCCAAAGGACATGCTTGAGAAGGTACTTGCAAAGGGGAAGCCAGTGCACACGACCGCAGTGTTCGACGTCATGCAAGAAGATGCGGCAACGATTTACGGAAACACGTCTGTGATCGACGCCATGCACGCGATGCACGACCAGAAGACTCTGTACCTGACCGTGCTCCAGTCCGAGTCAAGCATGCAGGCGATCGGGCTCGTGGACGTGCTCTCTCTCAGTTACGGATCGTTCGCGAAGGGAAGTCCAAGCGACTGGAAGGCATTCTGGAATGCTTCTTTTGAAGTTGCTGTTGATGACGACGACGACACATCCTCTGTGCACAGTTTCAAGAGCAGCTTCTCCGTCAGCCGACCGGGTGGTGGATCGGCTCACGACCACGGGTTCAAGAAGCCGACACCAGCGTCAGGTGACTCCCGTCCGGTGTCGAAGCTCCGTCCTTCCAAGGCTGTTACGATCCTGGATACCTTTTCCGTTGCGGATGCGGCAAAGGAAATGGGGCTGACCCACACCGATGCTGCACTCGTCATTTCCAGAGATGGTGTGTTGAAGGGAATCTTGACCGACACGGATGTCACAAGACGCGTTGTTGCCCTCGGAAATGATCCGTACTTCATCAATGTGTGCGACGCGATGACTCCGAACCCGAAGTTCGTGGACGAAAAGGACAGCGCCATGGATGCCATGTTCATGATGCTTGAAGGCAAGTTCCGCCACTTGCCCGTCGTCGACGCCCAGGGAATGGTTGCTGGTATGCTGCGCATCCAGAAGTGCTTGTACGATGCCATTACGCGACTCGAGAAAGCTCAGCAGTCGTCGAGTGGCGCGATCCGAGAGAACCTGGAGAAGCAGCTGCTTGCTACTGGTCTCGGCTCCAGTCTTGCCGGAAACCAGGGTGCGCTGCAGCAATTGGTTGGCCCTATGGTGGAGAAGTTGCTGTCGCCAACACTTGAGAGCATTCTTCAGAACGACCAGCTACCTCCACTCGTGTACGCGAATGAGACGGTGATGGAAGTTGCTCGACAGATGTCCGCTTCTCGCAAGGCTGCGCTCATTGTCGAAGACGTTTACCCAGGCGGAGGTGACTTGTCTTCATCGTTTCGCGGCAGAAGCCTGGCAACAGGAAAGCGCCTCATTGGTGTGTTCACTCCGAAGGATTTGCTTCTTCGTGTTGTCGGTGCTGGACTCGATGCCGCTACGACGACTGTGAGCCAAGTGATGACCCCAAACCCAGAATCAGCGTCGCCGAGCACTTCACTCGTGGATGCTCTTCACGTGATGCACGAGCAGAAGTTCCTTCACTTGCCAGTTGTGGAGGAAAGCTCTGCCACGATTCTTGGCATGGTGGATGTTCTCTCGCTTTGCTACGGCACTTTTGCCAAGGGTGCTGGTGGTGGCGATTCATCCGACTGGAAATCCTTTTGGGACATGTCGCTTGCTCTCACACGCGACGACGACGACAGAAGCGAAGCTGGCAGCATCAGCATCAGTGTGGCAGGATCCAAGGCATCTCGACGACCTCGCCAATCCCAGCTTCGTGGACGTACTCGCAGTCGAACGGCTTCGTCTGCAGGATCAGTTGCTCGCCGAGAGGCTGAAGGTGCGCTCCGACCGGTGTCAAAGCTTCGTCCACGTCAAGTCACGCGTATCAATGAGTTCATTACTGTCGCTGAAGCTTCGAAGCGCATGCGCCACGCCCGCGTCGAAGCTGTGGTGATCACAACTGAAGAAGGCGAGTTGCGTGGTATTCTGACCGACACGGACATCACACGACGTGTCCTGGCGAAGGAGATTGACCCAGAGACGTGCTCTGTGGCTTCTGTGATGACGGCGAACCCAAGCTGCGTGCGATCGGATGACCCTGCCATTGAAGCCATCACAAAGATGCTTGAAGGCCGATTCAAGCATCTCCCAGTTGTCGGTAGTGACGGTGTCATTCAAGGCATGCTGGACATTTCCAAGTGCCTGTACGATGCCATCACATGCATGGAACGAGTTCAGCAATCGACGGAGGCGGCTGCGACCGACTTTTCTCGAGACCTTGGAAACGGTTCATCGTTGCACCGACTTTTGGGACCAATGATGGAGAAGATGGTGCGTCCGACTGTCGCTGTCGCTCTTGAAGGCGAGCCAAAACCTCCGATTGTGCAGCTGTCTACCACGGTGTCTGCTGCTGCAAAGATGATGGCGACGACGAAGAAGGCTGCAATTGTGGTGGACGGAAGCACGATTGTCGGTATGGTGACCCCGAAGGACCTGCTCCGCAAGCTTGTGGCGAAGGGTCTGACAGCTGAGATCACTCCAGTGGAAGAGGTCATGACTGTGGATCCTGAGTCCTTGGGGCCAAACTCCCGCATTTTGGACGGTCTTCGTTTGATGCACGACGCTGGGCAGCTGTTCATGCCGGTGCTGACTGAATCTGGCGACGTGTACGGCATGGCTGATGTACTGTGCTTGAGCTACGGCCAGTTTACGAACTCTGGAAGCGCGGGCGGCGGCGACTGGCGTCAGTTCTGGCAGACAGCCATGAACTTGCAAGATGAAGCTGGCGACATGTACGATGCGGATGAGACGAACTCGGTTGGGACGATTGAAGACTTTGAGCGCAGCGAGTTTCGCGGGAGCGCAATGGGAATGCGAGGCGGTGGCTTCTCTACGGCCGCAGCTTACGCCGAGTTGGGCGAGAGCGTGTCGGTCATTAGTGCTGCGCACACCACTGCAACGAGTGCGATGGCGCTAAACATGGCCGACGACACGTTCATTTTCAAGGTGAGCGATCGCACGCAGGGACACTACCATCGCATCATGTGTCGCTACGACTCGATCACTGTGCTGTTTGACCAAGTGCGCACGAAGATGGGCGTTGAAAGTGTAGACGAAATCCGACTGAAGTACGAAGACGATGATGGCGACATGGCCGTGCTGACGACCGACGAGAGTCTGATTGAAGCTGTGAGTATGGCCAAGCGCGCAGGCTGGAAGCGCATCGTGTTGCTAGTGGATCTCGTCAAATCTGGCACCGTCGACAAGAGCAGCAAGAAGAAGAAAGAGGTCGCCACGCCAGCACCATCGGGATCGCCGACCGGATCGGCCAAGTCGACTCAGTCGTCGGTCGCGGCGAAGAACCGCCGTCGCAAGCTGACCAAGGTCGAAGAGGACATTGAGTCGGACTTGGAGAAGGAGAAGGCAGAAAGCGAGGTTGAGGATGAGGACGAAGACTCGGAAGAAGAAGAGAAGGTGACGAAGAAGTCGAAGGCTAAGAAGAAGGCGGAAGCAACGAAGGCCGCCAAGAAGAAGGCCAAGGAAGCGGCGGCGGACGGCAACAACGTTGTGGTGCTCGCGGGTGCTGCGACAGTGGTTCTTGCGATCGGCATTGGCGTGCTCTTTTTCCTCAAGAGCAAAAAGCAATAGATGCCGCCGCGCAGTTTATCAACAAGAAGAAGAACGTGTGTACATTCATGTCTCTATGAGAGCTGTCGCTCCACCTCCAAAGCTGTTTCAGGGACTCGACTGTGAAGAGTAAGAGAGTTGCTTGCAAAAAACTACCCTAGATACAAAAGTTCATTCTACATCGTGTTTTCTTTCGTTATACCACTGGAGTACACTGCTAGGCACTGATCCGAAGCTCCTCGTCGGCATTCTACAGTCACTTGACGAGTTTGACAGCCTCAACCTCATAGTGTACGCGCTCGAGTTCGTGACGACGCAATCTGCTATTGCGTCGTCACGAACTCGAGCGCGTATACCATGAGCTGCGCTCCTGTGTGACTGTTCGCCGCTGTGCCCGTTCGAGACGAAGCGCTTACTGAACTTTGCTGTAGCGCACGGCTGCTTTTGCATCGTGTACTCACTCTACTTTGTGTGGGTTCTCGATGGTGTTCTTGTGGCTTTGGGCTTCTCGTAGAGTAAAAATCAACACATCGAGATACCTCAACATAAACAAAATGCGGCTCAATTTATGTGAATACTTCCGTCATCATTGCCGCTCTTCTACCATTTCATCTAGACTAGGATGCTGTCGAGCTCCACGGGCTTTGTAATCGTCGTAAACTTGGCGACATTGTTCCTCCTGTTCTCGCCCTCCGATGAAGACGACGACGGCGACGAGGACGCGTCCGTGAGCGCCGATTTCTCGCTCACGTGGTCGCTCTGGGTTAGCGACTTGGACGATGACGCCACGAGCACGCAGTCGTCGCGAATGTCCTTCTTGAGAAAACTGTCCTGGATCCAGAACTGGAGTGCATTCATGAGGACCGGGCACGCAATCATCACGAGCGCGAGCTCCACGCGCGGGTAAGGCTGCAGCGGCGAGAAGACCCACATCGCGAGCGCGCCGAGCGGCTTCTCGAGTGCGACGATGAAGATCGCGATCACCAGCTTCGTCAAAAAGATGATCAGGATCCACGAGAGCAGTTGCGCCAGCCAGTTTCTGAGCATAGAGTCAAAAAGCGAGGCACACAAACGTTGGTGATTCTGCCTGAACACAGCGAATGCTGGTACTAATAAAGAAGAACACAATACGCACCGGATACGAAGCGGGTTGCCGTAGTCCCCCGTGACCATGACCGACGTCCACTGGAAGCGCGTCGCGAGCAGCATGAAAGCTCCGAGGAAGACCCAGTTGAGGAACACGCCGAACGTCGTGTCCATCGTGAAGTTCACAAAGTAGAACGCGCACTGTAGTCACATGAGTGAATGCGCGATTGGTGACGATTAAAGAGAGATACAGAAAACGCTCCCATCATTATGCAAGCGCTTTTCGTACCTGGTCGACGCCTTTCATGACCTGCTCGGCGTCCAGCTGATGCTGGTAGAGCAGGATTGCGATGAGCAGGTTCGCGACGTGCGCGAAGCCCGCACCGACCATCTGCTTGGACGCATCAAAGCCCCAGACCTGCATGTCGAATAGCAGAGCAGCACACACATGCACACGCGCAGGAGCAAAAGAGAACACGGTCGATGGTCAGCGCAGCACTTTTCGGAGAAGGACGAGGACGAGCGAACCCGCACTGCACCAAGCGAACAAATAGAGAGACGCAACGTACCGCGAGCGGGCGCTGCGGGACCTCGTTGTAGCGCTTGAGTATGAGCACCGAGAAGGCGATGAAGCCCAGCATGACCTGCATGAGCGCCGCGAAGCCGCCACTGAGCAGCTTGCACTCCTCCGTCGTCACGTCCGCCATTTCAAGCACTTTCTGTGAAGAGTTTCTGAAAATGAAGAGAACAGAAAAAGTGAGAATGTGTGGAGGATGTTGTATAGAGGAGTGTGATGATTGGTTAATAATAATCATTTTCAGCCAATTATCGATATTTACACTTTCAGCATCTCTTATTGGCTAAAAATATTTTTTTTGGGATCAAACGATTTTGGGTCGCCTTCTACCGCCTTCGAGGTGATACAGATGAGAGCGCGTTCACCGGACGGGTCTTACCCGATAACCTCGTATACTTCATATTTTGAAATGATATAGGTTTTTACAGGAACACCTTAAAAGTACCGATATAAGACACTCCCATGGGTTTAAATTTTGAAAATAGGCGGTAAATCAGTTAAACCACTCACCCAAACTTCATTTGAAGTGCCCTGGATCGTGCTGTCATTTTCGAATTGAAGAGCGCTGGCGTACATCACACCGCACAGCAACAACACCATGACAACTCGCGTTCGGATGACCAAGCAGCAGCACCTTCTCATTTGTTTGAAGAGCACCGAGCGCCCTGAGTGGACGTACAATGAGCTTGCTGAGTGGGCGCGGGTTGAGTTCTCGCTGCTCAAGCGCCCTGGCAAGTCCACCATCATGGACATTGTGAAGACCCAGAGCAAGCTGTCGTCGCTCTCCGCTGACTGCCTGTCCAAGTAAAGACTCCACCCACCGCACATGCTGCGCCTCGACGAGGCCGTGGTCGAGTTTGTCATCGACGCCGAGCTCTCCAAGACTCCAGTTTCAGACAGGGAGATCATTTGCGTGGGTGCTGGGCTCGCCAACGAGCTGGCAATTCCAAAGAGAAGCCGCCCGCAATTCGCAAGGGCCGGATGGCTGCGCCATTTTCTTGCGCGCCACAACTTCCGCCACAAGCGTGCGCACGGCGAGATCGAGTCGGTGAACGTGGGAGAGGCGCTGAAGCACGTCGGGCTCCTCCGCCAGCGTATTGGACAGTACCACCCAGCAAACGTGTACAACATGGACGAGACCGCCCTGTTCTACAAGGCAATCCCGCGCACGTCTGTGTGCCTGAAGCAGGCTCCGACTTTGAAGCTCGACAAAGCGCGCATCACGATGGTTGTCGTCGCCAATGCCGACGGCACCGACAAGCTGCCGCTCGTCTTTCTGGTCAAGTCCGAGTGCCCACGCTGGCTCTCAAAGAAACCCGACGGCGTCGAGTATGTTGAGACGTCGAAGGGCTGGATGACAGCTGCTGTCTACCAGCAATGGCTCCGTGAGCTGAACGCCCGAATGGAAAAGAAGCAGCAACACATTTTGCTTCTCGTTGACAATGCCCCGTCCCACATCGACCGCGGTCTTAGTCTCAGCAACGTCACCATTGTGAAGCTGCCCCCCAACACCACGTCAATGCTGCAGCCAATGGATCAGGGCGTGATCGCCAGTCTCAAGCGCGGGTACATGAGTCTCAAGACAGAGGAAGCTGTTGAGAGGTTCATTGATGGTG
>JAADXK010000842.1:0-14759 GCA_023337805.1 Globisporangium barbulae | reverse complement strand
GGGCGACTACTTCTACGAAGACCGCTCGGGCGCGATCATCGCTGACGACGCGCTCGCTCGTCTGTTCACGTTCCCGAACGTGATCATCACGGGTCACCAGGCGTACTTCACGAAAGAGGCGCTCGACAACATCGCGCACACAACGATGGAGAACATCAGAGCCTATGTGCAGGGAGCCAAAACTCCGAACCTAGTGGAGAACGGCAAACCAAAGTAGCCAACCATTTCTTTGTGTTACTGAGAGCCTGAGAAGTATTCGTACAGAGTATCGCCAATTGATGAAACCTGTTGCAGTTCTATCGAGCCAATGCAGATGGAGAAGAACTGAAGCGGCCCGCGCATGTGGTGCAGTAGAGTAAAGTCCTGAGAGAATTATAACAGCAACATACAATTTCCACAATGAGAGTCTGATTTTCTTCCTGTCAGAATATATGAGAAAAAGATATGAAAGCCCACCTCGTCTTCGCGCTTGTAATCCAGAGTTCGAGACGCGCGTGAAGAACCTGGCAGCGAGTCCATTCGAATGGCTACGAAGTTACAGAGCCTAGCCAAGAAGAACTCTTCGTTGACGCCTCTCGCATCTTCTTTCTCTGCACTTGCGAAAGCACTCTCTGGCTGTGAAATGTGTTCTGTCCACGCTGCTTTCCACTGTGGGTTGAGATATCTCATACTTCTGCAAGAAGGCGATGCCACCTCATCACGCCGGAGCGCGTATCCGCTGTTGCACGTTGGTTGAAACAAGAGCGAATGAGTATTCCAGGCAGCAGGCAATCAGACAAGCTTGGCAGTTCAATTATAAATGATGCATACCAAATGAACGATGGCGGTAACGAAGTCAGGAGCTCGCTGGCCGATGTTTCTACTGAGTGGTTTGCACTCTCCTCGAAATGATTGGACACACGAAGGTTCTCCCTCTGCTTCCACAAAACATCAACACAGGACACCAGTATTTAGCAACAGCATAAGAATGCCACTCCCATTCTAGAGCGTACCTCTTGCTTCAGCTCGTGCTCGCTCGCATCGTTACTGATGATGCCAAACGCAGTCGTGCTTGAGAACTCGCAGCTCTCAATCAGCAACTTCACTATGGCGCCGCCACTTGCGGACGAGCAGTTGATCGTCACGATCTCACGAGCGCTGCTCGCTCCTCGCGACAGCAGACACTCGCTCAAAATCGTCAGAATCACGATCTCAATTGCGTCAAGTTGCGCATCATTGTCAGCGACGGATTCTGCGACCACGAGTCCATTCCGGAGCCAAACGCCTTGTTGCAACGTTGAACTCTCGTCAATTTCCGATTTCTCGATGCGAATGTGCTGCAGCGGCCGTCCCAATATCAGCTGAGCGTCCTTGAGGTAGTTCTTGACAATGTAGTCGACCATCTCCGTGTGCTTCGACAGCGCCAGTCGCTGCTTTGACGCATCGAGGGTCTCCAACCGCTGGGCGCCTAGCAGCATCGAGAGCGCGGCACTTACTGTCTCCAGCATCCTCGTCGCCATCGTGTTCGATAGAGCACTGCGCTCGCACGGCTGCTTGTCGCTCACAAACACCAGCAGCAGCTCCTGTTTGGTAACGTGGTACACGATCTTGCGGTGCTCGGACTCGAGTGTGTGCAGCACCTGGCGCGACGCACCGCCCTTCGTGGACGCGTGGTAAATGGCGCTGAGGATGCCAACGGTTGCGCTGGGTGGCGTGTGCACCTCGCCGTACTCGCGCACAAGCACGGGAATGCCGATGGCATTGACAACCACCAGCAGCGCGTTCGTGGCGCGCGCGTCGGCGTCGTCGTCGTGGAGCGCTGTGAAAGATCGCATCTCGTTCTTCAAATGTGACGCTTTGCCAACAGCAGGTAATAATGTAGCCATCTTGCTTTCCAAACCAACCAAAAGCGGTACAGTGTACCGTTTCAATAGGTCTACTGTTATGGTAGGTCCTGTATAAAGACCATGCTCAGGAAGCGCCAATCAATCAGACTGGCGAGCGCATCAAGCCATTCATCAGCATTTCCGAAGAGCTACTCGCAAAAGCTCCAGACAGAGCCAACTGAACGATGAGCTCGCAGCGCGGCAACGTGAAGAAGGGCGCGCCCAAGCACCAGAACTCGTTCGCGTTCAAGCACAACCCCAAATCCAAGAAGACCGAGCGCATCCTCTCGCTACCGATCTACGGTCTCTGCGAGAAGTGCCGCAAGCAGATCGAGTGGCGCAAGAAGTACCGCAAGTACAAGCCGCTCACGCAGCCCGCGTCGTGGTGAGTCGGCATTTCGCTTGTGTGTACTAGTACGCTATGTGTGTGCGCTTGCGCTCGTGTGTGCTGACAGTGCTTGTTGGTTTTCTCTGTTCTTGTGTGCAGCATCCACTGCCACCAGAAGAACGTCACATCCGCGTACCACGCGTCCTGCGATCCATGTGCCAAGGTGCGCAACTGAACCTTTATGTAAATATCTCAATAGCCCATGCCGTGCAGGTACTGACCCGTGTCAAATTCTGTACATCTAAACAGGAGCGCAACATCTGCGCCAAGTGCTGCCAGTCGAAGGAGATCGTGCTGAGTGAGCAGGAGTTGGCGCTCATCCGCGCCAAGGAGGCCAAGGAGTTCGAAACGACGCTCGAGAGCATGCGCGAGCGTGACCGTCGCGCGCATCTGCGCAAGGCCGAGAAGGAGAAGGAGGAGGAGCGTCGACTGCGCCGCGAGGCCGCCGACGAGGCAGGCAGCGACGTCGAGGGCGACCGCGCCGACGGTTACGAGTCCTTCGACGAGGACATGGACGACGACGACGACCTGTAGAGCCGTTGTTGGCGTCACACATACGACAGCGTCCGTCCGCATTAGAGTCGCCTTGTTGCACGCTTTCCTTGTCTTGCTTTTTACAAACTAAATTGAACCAATCAAGTTGCTTGCTTCGTTATTTTAGCCAATCACAGTGCAGTATTTCAAGAAATTGTCTTTTCAAAACTACAATTTTGCAACATGATCAAAGCGTGAATCAACAAGCGGCGCATTGACGATCGACCATGGCGAGCAGCCCAAGCCACTTCTGCGTGATCGAGCTCGACGGCTGGGAGACGTGGTGGCAGAAGACGCGCACGGACAGCGTCACGACGTACGTGTCGATCGTGCTCTTCTTCCTCTCGGCCGTGCTCGCGCACCCGATCGCGCGCAGCATCTTCTTCCTGCTGCGCAAGTTCACGCGCAAGAAATGGCTGTGCGTCTCATGTTTTCGTTCACACTCTCTCTCTAATGCCACACATGCTGTTCATTAGACGCACACTCACAAGGCTACACGTGTAATACACGCACAGGTGGCCGGACGACGCCAGGGTGCTCATGATGTGGCAGACGTCGCTGCTCTGCCGTGCGGGGCTGCTCTGGATCGCGCTCGTGGTCTCGCGCCTCTCGATATTCCTCTGCCAGTGGCCGTCGTGGCTCTTCGGCGTCTGTTTCATTATCTGGATGGACGCTGGCGGCAACCTGCTGCGAGCGGTGCGTCCATGTATATGCACTGTATGTCCTTAGTACTGGATACTAACATTGCGTCGTTTGTGTGTGTCCATTCTCCAGGTGATCGTCCGCAAGGGCGTCGAAGGCTACAGCGCATCCGAGGAGCCCGGCCGCAAGACACTGCTGCACGAAGGCACGGCCTTGGCCAAGATGCTGCTGCTCATCTTCGTCGTGTACACGTACTACGTCGCGTCGTTCATCAGCGACGACAACCACGTGCGCCTCGTGTTCTCTACAGGCTTCTTCCTGGCGATCGCCATCTCCATGCTGCCACTAGTACGAACTCGATGTACTGCCAGATTCTAACAAGCAGGAATCATCATCTAACCATTTTATATGTTGATCTGCTACTGATACAGCTCCGCAACGTCATGGGCGCGCACTACATGTTCCTGACCAACATGCTGCATCTGGACACGCACATCCACGTCCGGGGCACGTCGAAGGGCTGTATCAGCGACGCGCCGCTGGGCTTCATCGTTCTGGACACGAACGACAACACCAAGACGTTCATTCCCGCAGGCGGCACTGTCACGTCCACGACCGCGGTCTACCACTCGCACTTCTGGCCGCTACGGCTGACCATCCGCCTACCGCCGCAGACTCCAGCAGCTCAAGTGCGCGAGTTTCTGCAGGAGCTCGACCTGCTGCTCTTCTTGGACGGCCACTTCCTGCCACGTCACACGAGTACGGTCGTGGCGATGGAGTCCATGGCGATGACGCCGTCCATGCAGGCGGCTGCTGCGCTCGCTCGAGAAACAAGCGGTGCCGATGGTGGTGGAGGTGGCCCAATCGCTGCGACAGCGGCCTCGTTTTCTCAGGCGAACCGGTCGAACCGCTCGAGCAGCGCCGCGCAGCCGCAGGACGACACGTCGCGCATGCTCTTTGAGCTCAATTTGCAAGAGGAGAACCAGGTCGTGCAGCGCGCCCGTGGGGACGAGAGCTACATCGCACTGCAGGCGAACGAGCGCTGGCTCATCAACTTTAGTACATTCATCAAGGGCAAGCGCAAGCCAAAGTTCCGCCAAGTGCGCGCCGCGGTACGTTATGGTTTCTTTGGAGTCGACATTGGTTTCAGTGCATGGCTGACATTGTAATGTGTTTGTACGGAGCATCAGTACATCGAGGCTATCACGAGACTGATTGAGAAGCAGGATATCGGCTACGGCAGCCATATCCAACCGCTTCTTACAACGGTGAACGAATAAGAGAGAGGTACACAGACACAAAGATACACTCTCAACAGCGCACGACTGAAGCTCCTATGGCGCACCGACAGAGACGAACTGATTCATCTCAGTCTTCTCCTGTGCCTCGCCCAGGCGCACGCTCGCTTCGATGGTCGCCATGTACATCGCCAGGTCGCCATCGTCCGGCAGCACTTGTAGCAGCTCTTCCGGGCCGAGCGTCGAGCAGATGTGGTTCAAAACGCTCTCCAGGATCGCGATCTCGTCGTGTGCAGATTCGTCCTGCAGCACAGTACAATAAGCACCAAGTCGACAATGTGTGAGTTACAAGATCGAGAGGAGACGAAAATTCAAGCAAGCAGTTGAAAATCGGTACCTCAGGCGAGTTTTCGGAAATTGCCGAGAGCGTCTTGATGAGGAAGCTCCACTCCTCGAGCGTGATGCAGTAGCACTTTCCGTACGGCAGGAAGAGGTTGACGAAGTCTGCACGGGCTGCGATCAACTGCAGACCGTCCACCGTTCTGCACAAGAGAAATACAACAGTGTTAGCAGTTCCTTTCTACAGCAACAAGGGAGTTTTGGAGCGTACCTAGATAGGCGAGGCAGCGTCAGAAGCACAATCAGCGCAGCGAAATCGTTCTCCAGCCTCCACTTTGTTGCTGATGATGGTTCGGATGGCGAAGGCGCGTTCTTGTTGCGTTTCTTATTTGCAGTAGTCGGAAGAGGAGTCGTGTCATACACACGCAGGATCGCTGAGGGAGACACCAGATCCTCCTCCTGCTGGAGCTCGAGCGTCAGCGTGAACAGGAAGCGCAGTCTGCTACGTAAGCGCTCTAACGATGTTGACGATCCCTCACTCGGCAAGCAGCGCGTTTCCAGATACTCGTGGACCCAGTCAGGCAGCTGAGCCCCAAATTCGTCTCTAACTCCATCTGTTCCTCTCTTGTCGAACAGCTTCAATAGAGTTGACTGGACACGCACCTTACCGTCTTCGTCCTGATCTCCGCTGCTTCTCTTGTTCAGACTGGAGACAAAGGAACTCAGTTTCACGCACAGCGCCATCATCTCCATGCCGACCGCCGCCTTCATGCGCTTGAGGTCGTCTTCGTCCTCGTGGAGCTCTTCCTTCTCCACGAGCTGTTCCAGCGTCGGGAACATCTCAAGCGCAAACACGAGAAAGCGCAGTACGAAGCACTGGTTCGCCACGAAAGGCATCGTCGTCGTCGCACTGGTGGTGATGCTGGCGGCAGCACCTGTAGAATTAGCAGAGCGACTAAACGTCAATCGCTGGATCGAAGGCTCGGCAGCTTCTCCGATGACGCTCAAACAGAAGAGCAGGCTGGCAAACACGGCTTCCTGTCGACGCACAGCGCTCGTGAACACTCGCTCGAGGATCTGCACGAGCACCGTTGGCGCTTGCTCCAGAAGCGCGTGCGCGAACGAGGACGACGTGAAGTGCTTGCTCATGTCGGCGGTCGTCGTACTTAACTCTGCGACTTGGACGAGCAGCTCTGGGTGCGTCACGCTTAGATGGACGAGTGCATCCAGGTGGTCGCTCAGCAAGTGCTTCACGTGACTGGCCATGGACTCGTACGAGCAGACGGACAGAAAATGGTCGACGCTCTTCTCATCCTCTTGAGTTACCTTGAACGCCTCCCAGGCTTCAAACGAAGTGCTCGAGGCGCGCAGAATCAGCACAAGCGTTGCGATCTTCACCAGCACGCTCTGACTCGTCGACTCCGTGAGCTTCTCGAGGCCAAACTCGATGTCCTGCAGCGACCAGACTAGCGTCGAGTCCACGATTAGACGGGAGAGCTGCTCGGGGGCGTACTTGCCGTAGTGCAGCAGCACGGTGCGCGTGAAATTGCTCTCGTTGCTCTGTCGTGTAGAGTACGCGGCCGCTTGGCTCATGCCGATCGACGGCAGCGACTCGGACGACGGGAATACGAAGGCGTCGAGGTACTTACCCGTGGCGTCGATCACTTCCGAGCGGTTCGCGTCGTCCATGATCGCCTGGAAGCGCTGCATCACGTCGCTTGACGGAACATTGGATGCCACGAATAGCAGCGCCGCTCGCGACAAATTCCGATGCGACGCCGACGTGAAGATGTTGGCGAGATCCGCCGCGCAGGCCTTGGCGATCGTGTCGTACAGCTTCGTCTCGAGCTCCAGCGCCAGCTTCTCCTTCTCATCAACGATAGAACTACTGGAGTTCTTATCGCCAGTGATCGAGTCATTCGTGGCACCACTGATGCTGCTATGCATATGCAGCAGGTTGAGCCCGACGTCTGCGCGGTACCGGTAGAGCGAGAAGAGACTGAGCAGCAAATCCAGCTGGCTGGGCTTGATGCCATCCTGAGTCGACAAAATCCCGTTGCGCATGTACGAAAAGATGAGCGACGGCGGGCTCTGTTGGAAGATCATCACGCTCCGCTTCAGCTTGTTCGGAGAGTTTGAAAAGAGATCACGAGAGCTCCGGCGCATTTCGAACTCGGCCTCTGGGAGCAGATCCGCCGCCGCCATGCTGCCCAAGCGGATGAAATCCTGTCTTGTGCTCTCTTCTGATGCTGGTGCTGTTGTGGGCTTTGGCAGCAGCACGACATACGAGTCCAAAGCCGCGATCTGCGACGGCGGGAACGGGATCGGCTGCGTGCACAGCAGCTGCGGCTGCGCAGGCTGCGGCACGAGCGACTGGCTCAGCGCGCGGCTCGCAGCGATGTAGTGGCACGGACTCCAGATGGACCAGACCTGCAGGCCCGAGAGCGTCGCGACGAACAGAAATGAGCTGTTCGCGGCGATGCACACCACTGGCGACGAGAACTTGTAGTACATGACCACGCGTCCCGATTCGCTCGTCTCGTCTATATCAGCGGCTGCTGCAGTGGCGGCGTCCTCTTCATCGTCGGATACATCGCTGAGACTCGAGAACGACTCGTTGTTGCTGCTCTTGCCCATGACAATTTTGTTTTTGCGCTGCACCTTGATGGGCGTGTGCATGCCGCGCGACTTGGTGCGCTCGCCCTTGCCGAAGACCTTCTTGGACATCTTCTTGCGCGTCAAATCGGCCTCCTGCGAAAGGAAGTAGTATAGAAACGCGTCTCTTTCGGTGGCCACCAGTAGACGCGTGTAGCTCCGCGCCTCAACGCTCACCTGGTTGTCGATCGTCTCGGGGAGGAACTTGAGCGACTGCACGCAGTGGTTGGGTGGCAAGAAGCGCTGCAGCAGAACCTGCACGTCGCTCTCGCCCACAAAGTACGACAGCGCCTGGTTCACGCGGATATCCTGGCTCTTGACGAGCCCCGCGAGGTTCCACGCCTCCTGCTGGGCTTCGTTGCGTCCGAGCACCATCGGCACGTGGTCCTGGTCGTCGAAGATACGCCTCTCGTCGCGCTGGTCCGTGTCCATCTCGCCGTAGCTCGAGCACGGGATGGGCACCTCCACGAACGCGTCCAGGGCGTCCAGCGACGAGATGTTGACACAATCTGTCTCGTCCTCTGGCACCTGTCCACGTGAAGAGGGCTCGTTGTGGAAATCTTTTTTGTCGTGACGGTGAAACGGGTGGTGGTTTGGAGCATGCAACTGGCTCGTCTGCAGAGACAGTGGCTTGTATGACGCGCTACTCTCGGCCTCCTTGGCGCTACGCACGTGAATCTCCATGACGCGCACCTCGGTCTGCGACGCGTAGGCGACGTACACGCCGTGGATCGCGACGAACTCGACCTGCAGGTACGCGTGCTGCTGCGACATATCGACCTTGAGCTCCATCACGTGCTCGAAGAAGCCACGGCTGCACTGCCAAATGTTGAGCACCGTGCCCATGGCCACGACCACGCGGCCTGTGAAGCTGCACACGGCCACGCAGTCGGCCTTGCGCTTGGACGACGGGCTCTCAAGCACGCCCAGCGGCAGCGTGTAGCCGCGCACCATCTTGCGCTCGCGCCAGTCGTGGTACACGCACAAAAACGTCTCCGCGTCGTCGTCGTCGCCATCATTGTCGCCACCGCTGTCGACAGCTGTTGCGTCGCTCTCGAGTGTCACGAGCGAGTCAGAGAAGCTCGTGTAGTGCAGCGCATAGATGCGCCGGTGGATGGACGCGAACTCGTGCAGCAGCGCTGCGCAGGAGGCCGCGTAGACGCGGATGACGCCCTCGGACGCGCTCGCGACGGCGAAAGTGCCGTCAGCCGTGGTGCGCGAGGCGCTCACGAGACAGTGCGCCGCGGGCGTGGCCGGCAGCGCCAGCGAGCGCACGAAGAGTGACTCCATCACGCGTGTGGATCTGGATCCGAGTTGGCTTGCTTTTTGGCTTATCACTCTAGAAATCAGACAACGTCGAAATTGGAAGAACGTACTTATGTGGACCTATTCAGTACGCAAATGTGAAGGAATCGTACCTTATTGGAGCGATGAAGAACTTATGGGTGATGTGGTCCACTACTTAGTGTACCAGTTTTCAAGGGGTAGGGTTGAGTAAACATCCATACAAAAATGATCTGAAAGTTGTAAAATGTTGGCTTATCATTTTGTATTGATATTGCTATATTAAGAACCAAAAACATTTCGTCACTTTTTTCGTTCTAAAAAAATAGTGAAATGTTTTTTGCTCCTTAATATAGCTATCTCGATACAAAATGACAAGCCAACATTTTGCGACTTTCAAATCATAAAAGTGTTTAAAACGTTGTATCTTTTAATAAAAAAAAAGTACTCGCTTATTTTTAAATAAACAACGTTTTTTTCACATAGAAACACGAGAAAGATTCGGTTCACCTCTCTTTTTGCACTCTTATTCTGGTGACACAAAAGTGCCTCTGCCACCATCTTCCTCACCCAAAGCGAATCGTCTCCGCAAGAATGCAACAGTCGGTGGCATGAGCCCTTATTGCGTGATCCGCCTCTACCCGACTTGCCTTCCGCTGTGCTCTGGACTCTTCCGTCTCAAGAGCAGCAACACAACAGAGCAAAGGCGCCACTTGACGAGTCAAAGCTTTCTTCCCAAGCAGCATCTGCGTCGCCGGTCCTCTACGTATCGCTCGCTCCCGCTTCTATCTCTATCAGCGCTTGTGCGTGTGTGTAGACAGCTGCCTTCTCGCCTTTATCACTGCGCAGCTGAGCCCGCGAGCTCACCTCAAGAGCTCCGGACGTACGTCGCCATCTCCTGACTGACAGATCCGCAGTACCTACCAGCGAACGCCCGCATCCGTCCATCATGGCGTACGGACGGACGACCACCAGCGGCTACGACTCGGCCAGTGACAACGAGAGCGAGTCGTCCTTCTCGTCTACGTCGACCATGGACTCAGATTTTGAGATCCCCATGGCGCTCAAGAACCTGCGCGTCTGGGGGAACGAGCGCGTGTCGGCCAAGCTCTCGCAGACCATCTCCAACATGACGTCGATCCGCGAGAGCGAGTCCATGCGCTTCAGCATGGTCACGGCGAGCAAATGGAAAAAGCAGGGATATCACCCATACAAGCCCGACGCGTCCGGCTACACGGCGCTGCATCGCGCGGCCAAGCGCGGCGACGCCACCGTCGTGACCTCGCTGCTCGCCATGTACGATGGCAAGCCGCTCGACCTCGCGTCCATGAAGTCGTACAAGCAGGAACAGATCGCGCTGCACATCGCCGCCAAGTACGGCAACCTCGAAGCCGTACGCCTGCTCGCGGCCCCCGAGTTCCGTGTGCTCGTGAACCAGCCCGATCGCAACGGCAACACGCCGCTGCACTTTGCCGCGACGTCAAATACCCCCGCGGCGCCTGCAGTTGTCGCGCTCTTGCTACTCAAAGGCGCAGACGCGACCACAAAGAACCAGCGAGATGTCTTCCCGATCATCGCGCACGTGCTCACAGCGCAGGACGACGACCCGGAGATCGTGCGACTGCTGATGAAGCACGGCAGCGACCCGAACACGATCGACGCAGCAGGTAACACGGTACTGCACATTGCAGTATCGCAGGGCCTCTGGAAGATCGCGGCGTGTCTAGTGCGCGAACACGCGAGCATGACGATCCGGAATAACGAAGGCGCGATGGTGCTCGACATCCTGTCTCCAGCGCAGCTCGGGTGGCTCGCAAAGTTCATCGTACACCCGCCCGAGTGGGTCCCGTACTCGGCGCAGAAGTCGTGCATGGCGTGCTCCAAGAAATTCAGTTTCCTCGTGCGCCGTCACCACTGCAGGCTCTGCGGGCGCATCTGCTGCGGCCCGTGCTCGCGTTACAAGCGCAAGCTGCCGTTCACGGACTCGAACATCAAGAACGCCGCCAAGGCGCGCAATCAGCTCGTCAAGGTCTGCAGCACGTGCATCACGGTGCGCGAGGCGAACGACGACGACGTGTCCTGGACGAGCACACAGCCGTCCGACCGGTTAATAGCCAGCGACATCTCGATGGGCTATGACGATGAGTATTAGAGAAGCAGGCAAGCAAGTGGAAGAATCAAGACAACGGCCGACGAAGGACGAGTGGCTCGAACGAAGAGCTACGAGATGTTTGCAGCTGGCGCTAGGAAGGAGCGCGAACAGGTCGAGAGTGCAGAGGGAATAATGAGGTCCAGCAGATGCAGCCAATGCAAAGTGTTCGAAGTGCCCAGCGAGAGTTGCCGTGAAGAGCGCGCGCAGAAGCGAATTGCGTGCCAAATTGTTATTTAAGCGCAGCTCCTTGGTCGCGTGGCGAAAGGCAGCTGCTGAGCTGCTGCTGCCCATCTGTGATGGACAATGTAGAGATAATCAGATTTTTTCTTTTCGTAAGTGTGAAAATGGAGTGTGGTGTTGAAATTACTCTTCTGCTCTCTCGACGGATGGCAATCATGGCGTTGAGCTGCTGGCTGTGTGAGCCAAGCGATCCTGTGGCCCGTGTGTCGGTGTCCACACGCTCACGACAACCACATGGACACCAAGCAGACCAGATGACGCAGTCGTCATCCTGGCAATCAACACCAGTCGTCCTTGTTCTGAGCAGAAACTGCAAGCGCTGGTTATCACTTTGTCTTTCGGTTGGCTTCATTCGGTTTAGGCAAAGACGCAAAACACATTCCACATGCACAAGCCTACGGTGATCCTCTCTCTCTTCTTCGTCTCTCATGCTTTCGCTGGCACTTGGTCCTGACTTGACCGTCAACTGACTGCTAAATCACCACGACGCCGCTCTCTTCCCTAGTTTACGCCTGGTACGCGCCGTGCGTCGGGAGCATCATCGGGCCGCCGTCTTTAATGCTGCAATGATACAAATGTGAGCACTTCGAAAGACGACTGAGTGAGTGGGTGTAATAACACAACAGCGTACCTCTTGAAGTAGTAGTAGAGGAAGTCCGCCATCATGAGCATGTGGCCGATCTGCACAAAGATGACCGCGTAGCCCACGTGCTGGCCGGCGTCCTTCTCGCCCAACTCGTGGTACGACGAGAACCAGAAGACCAGGTGCAGAAAGCTGCCGAACGCCAGTGCGTACACAAAGTGCGAAATGCACGACTCCACGGCGCCTCCGCCCTATATAACACAAAACGATTGCATGGCAATACGTCAGGCCTTGTGGGCCGCATGCAGCGCAATAAAGACCCAATAGAAACACGTACTCGCTTCTGGAACATGAAGAGCTGCGGCAGAATAGCAACGGCCTCGATGTAGAGCGCGATCGTCCACGCGACGTCCGCAAGCCAGTTGCGGTTCAAGTTTGGGTGGATGAGCTGCACACAGCATCAAAAAAGACGTCAGCAACCATCACCAGCGACTATCCCCTCACTAGCCTCGCCTTATAGTTCGTACCATTCCGAAGAAGATGCACGGCAACAGGATGTAGAGCGCGCCGAGCTCCGTGGGCACGTGCAGCCATCCGAAGGTGTCGTAGCGCAGCTCGTACGTCGAGTTGAAGCGCACCATGACCAGGTAAATCACGCCACAGCACATCACGAGCGCACTGATCTCGAGGAACGAGTAGAGCCAGTCGCCGCTACGGTCGTACGGAAGGTACCCCTGGTAGCGCAGGATGGAGCTGAGGCGGAAGAAGAACACGAACGCATACAGCTCGAGCGTCTTCAACGACAATCCTGATATGTTGTGACACAAGATCGTCGCATCACAGGGACAATAGAGAGAAACATGTGAGACGTTTATAAGCAACACCAGCATCATGCACACACGTTCGCACCTGCCACGGAGCGCTGCGAGAATGCCTTGAAGATCAGGAACGCGAATCCGAACGCGCGCGCAAAAGATCCAAGCGTCTACGACACCACAACACCAGCATTTGTCCACCCAGTTAGTCACCGTTTCTCAGTACACAACATACAAGCACACCGTCAAACACAGCACAGTGCGCACCATGAGAAACGAAAAGTCGCCATCGCTGAAGAGGTGGTAGCAGAAGAGCACGAGCACGAAGAAGCCCGACCAGAGCGCAATGTTGCTCTTGTGCGTCGCCATGAACGCGCTGCTCGTTTCGGGCGTCAACAGAATGCAAACAGACAGAGAGACACACAGTCGTCAGCACCACCATACAAAGAGAGAGGGGCACACACTCGCGCATGTCACCACAGCAGCCACGTACGCGCCGCGCGACTTGTCCTTGGAGGAGAGATCCATCACTGCTGCTCGGCTCACGCGCTTCTTCAAAATGAGCGCAACGTCGCTCCCCTGCTTTGCTGGCTCGCGCGGCTAGAATGGTAATTTGAGGAAAAGTGCGGCGCTGAGGAAATCTGAGGGACCTGGCCGCCTTCTGAGAATCCTGTGTCACTCTTGCTTTTTGTATTGTTCATGCACAAGCCAGAGAGAGACGGCGGCCCGCCAAAGCATACAAAAGGCAAGAGAGGCAGGACCGCGGGTTTTGCTGCGGTGCTGTGGGAGGTTTTGTGTGGGTTTTGTTTGTGTTGGGTTTTTCAGGGTTTTGCTTCCTCTATTTAGCGCAGCGATCCAGACCAGCTGGCAGTACCCAAACGCTACGAGAGTCGCAAGTCCTCTTCCAGCAAGAGAGAAAGCAAAGTATTTTATTTAACTACTTGCGCAGTTTAAGAACCCTGAAACTGCCTGATCACTGCTGTGATCGAGGTTTGTCTCCTCATCGATGTGCTTCCCAATATGTCACCCGTGGTCAGATGTGGTACTGTGATGCTGGCATATCCGTTTCTCGCGTCGATGATTATGTTGCTGTCGCCGAACACCTCCAGATGCGTCGTAGTAAGTTATGAGTTCGTTCTTGCGTATTCTATGTCGCCCTGTAGCGCTTCATATTCGCACACGTTTTTCGTGACGCTGCTGCCCTGTACGTGTATCCACACGCATCCAGCTCTTAGCGCTCCGTTCCGCTGACTTGTTTCACGAGCGCCCAGCCGCTGCCCCCTGGTCCTGGGTTACCGCGTGTACCTCTATCGAAGCATAGGCGCGCGTGGTTCCATCCGAGTGGTAGCAGTGGTTCGTCTAGGTGCTCGAGAACGTGTAGGCACTGTGACATGCTGATGTCCACGAATTTCTGGCCTCGCCTCGTCCTTCTACTTCTCGTCACCGCCCGTATTTGCTTCGCGCATGCTCTCCATATCCGTTAGCTGCTTTTTTCTATCGTGATCACTTCCGCTTGGTGTACAGTCACGTTTTGCAGTCGCCACAGCATGCTCGGAGTCGCCATGCAGATAATGACCCAGATCGTTCGGAGTGCCTCGTCGTGCTCTTTCGTGAAGAAGCCGAAAAGCGTGTGTGCGCGTTCGCGAATCCGCCTCGTTGGTGGTGGTGGTACAGTCACACCTCCCATTAGTGCGCACGAAAAAATGGACTTTGTTACCAAAACAAACAGATAATCAAAATTAAAATGATTAAGAAATGCAAGTAGAATGAGTGAGTATAAAATCTAAGCTGAAAGCCGAATAGAAAGAGGTGACATCCGCATCTTCTCCATGCTCTCAACAAGCTCATAGAAGCTCATAGAAGCCTTCGTCAAGAATGCCAGTGTGACGCCAGCAGTTGTTGACTATAATGCTTGTGACTGATTCCCACGCTTCTTGAGCCCAGCGCATGGCAACGAGAATATCGACCTGGAAGAAGTCTGTGCTGTTCTCGACATTCTCTTTTCCAGCAGACAGTGCTTGCTC
>JAADXK010000841.1:0-14759 GCA_023337805.1 Globisporangium barbulae | reverse complement strand
TTATTGGAGGAAGAACGTTCATAGACCAGCTGCTATTTTGTCCAATCAAAACGCTTGATTTTGTTCTTGTCTATCTTATTGGATAAAAACATCTGAGTGCACTAAACTGGTTGTGTGCATTAAACTGAAGGTTTACGTTATCTATTTTGGAATGCAAGAGTGATTGTGCGCACGGAAAGTGCGCCAAAGGGCGTTTTAGTTCAACTGCGACAGCACAGCCACCGACTAGAAAGCAGCCAACGACGCGCGCGTGCGGCGTCTCGCTACGACTCCAGCCGCCAAGTGACACGGTGACCTCCATCCCACGCATGCTGCGCAGCAGAAGCGCACCATCTGAGCAGACGTTACCACCCAAGCAGGCGTGTCACGACGTGAATGAAGAAGCCAGCGTCGTTCTCGTCGCTCCTTGCGCCGCCCACGCAGCATTCCCGAACGACCGCGACGGCGACCCTGCCACCTGCTCCTCCGCATCGCTCTCTTTCCGAGACTGCGTCGGGTGCAAGTGCTGCGACGTTGATACATGGAGATGTAGGGGAGAAAATGGTGGCAACAGCAGATGCTGTGCTGCAGGTGAAACCCGTCGAGCGCGAGGGTGAGAGCAATGGCGAGTTGCACCGAGTCGTGTCATGCGGTGAGATGTCGTCGACGACATTGGACAACAATAGAACGAACCGAGCGAGCAGTGCACCGAGTCGAGCGAGTGTGCGGAATAGCGCGCCCGCGCAGCCCCAAAGCGATTCGAGAAAAGACAGCAGTGTCCGAGTTGCAGTGCGCATTCGCCCTCTACTGCCAAAGGAGATTGCGACGAACGAGCGTGTATGCGTGGAGCGCGAGGACAACACGATCACGGTCTCTTCGACAGAGAAGCGATTCACGTGCGTTGCTTGCTTTTCTATGTGTCGCGTGGACCAGTGGCTAGGTGTCTTTGCTCACTTACTGACGTGGTTTGCTGACACAGGTTCGACCACGTCTTCCCAACCTCAGCTTCGCAGCATGGTATGACTGCCTGCAAACACATTGAGCGGTGGCAGAAGTAGCTTTCAGTTGCCTGACTTGCCATATTTGACGTTGTAGACATGTACGAAGAAGCGTTGCAGCCGCTAATGGAGTCGTTCTTGCAAGGGTTCAACGTCACGGTGATCGCCTACGGCCAGACAGGATCCGGAAAGACGTTTACAATGGGAAACAACATTGCTACGTCATCGGTAATTTCGTCACGTCTTTTTCTGCAACCGAAGCTGGCGGTGACGAGCACAAACGACGAAAATTATGCGCGAGGAGGAGTGATGGACAGCATCCAAGATGGCGAAGGTCTGATTCCTCGATTTCTTCATCAGCTGTTCTCTCGCTTGAAGGAGACAGAGTCAGTTGGAGGTGATCAGGTGTCGGTGTCGTTTCTTGAGATCTACGGCGAAGAAATTCACGATTTGCTGCATGAGATTGGGCGACCAAATCAGGAGGAGAGCTCACAGAATTTGCAACTGCGAGAAAGCGAGAAGGGAGTCTGGGTCCAAGGACTAACTGAGGTGAACTATTTTCTTGCTATCCTACATAAGTTATGGGTCCTCGACTGACGTGATGATCTGTACGTGCAACTAGGTGAAAATTGCAAACCGGAAAGAAGCCTTGGAGCAGATGCGAGTCGGTTCTCTCCGACGAGCTACTGGAAGCACTGAAATGAATGAACACTCCAGTCGCTCTCACGCGGTCTACACCGTCAAGATTGTCCGTCGAGTAAATCGTCGTGAGTCACTCGGCGGGGATTCTGCATCTTCTTTGAAAGTGGCCAGTTGCTCCTCAATGCTCAATGGCAAGCGCGGTGTGAATGGGCGTCGGCTTTCGTTGGATGCGAACAGCAGCGTGGATGGAGATGATACTTCCGATGGCGGAACTATGGATGCTACTATTGTGTCCAAACTGACGTTTGTCGATCTCGCCGGAAGTGAGAGGCTCAAACGAACACAAGCTGAGGGAAACCGAATGAAAGAGGGCATTCAGATCAATGTGGGTCTCCTCGCCCTGGGCAACGTGATCAACGCACTGGGTGACAAGAAGATTCGAGGTAGCGCCAACGTTCAAGTCCACGTTCCATATCGGTCGTCGAAGTTGACGAGGCTGCTTCAAGACGCACTCGGGGGTAACAGTCGGACCCTGTTCATGTAAGTTAAATTGTTTGGAAATGTACGCCTGTATGACATGCATGACAGTGACACCACCATCTGTGTGTTTTGTAAAGTGCTTGTGTTTCTCCAGCAGAAGCGAATTCGAACGAAACACTGAACACACTGCAGTATGCCAATCGAGCAAAAAATATCCAAAACAAAGCTGTCAAGAACATCGACAGCCAATCGGCTGAACTACTGGGGCTGAAGGCGTGCAATAAGCTGCTGCGTCGAGAGCTAATCAAAGCGCGCTTGATTCAAGCTGATGGCGTCGATCCACTCCAAATCGAAGCGATGGTCGATTCGTTGCTGAAAAATCCCGCTGTGCAAGCTTACCTGAAGAGGCTCGAGCAAATTGCATTATCTTCAGATATCGAAGGTTTCGGGAGCGATGCTGGTGAAAAATATCAAGCAGAGTTGAGCCGCTTGTCAGCCCAGCTATCAACAATGCTATCCGACCGGTTGAGTAATGAAGCGTTCCGCACTTCGTCACAGGACTGTACTTGTGAGAAAGCGACCGCAGAACCACCTGAAGACAAGAGGACTCTGGAGAGCAACACTGAAAGAGTTGCACAAGAGCCTGAGAAGGGTGGAGTCGAGATTTCAGAGGTGAAGAACATTTTGCCGAGCCTCATGGACGATTGCCGATCGATGAAGTGCAAAGAGCAGCTCGCAGCCTTGACTCAGCAGTGCGCGGCAGCAGACATTAAGGTGGCTCAGTTGCAAGCGGTGCAAAGAGATCTCGAGGCTCAATTGGCAGCAAAAGACAGACATGCAGAGAATCTCCGCGTCAAGGTTATGGAGTTGGAGACGGATGTGAAGACTTCAAAGGTCAAAGAAGAAGCTTTCCTGCTACTTGATGTAAGTGGTTGCTCTTCTGTCAATCCGAGTGTTGATCAGGCTCGATATGTATTGACGTGTTGTTACTTCTTTATTCAGCGGTGCCAAGAAATATGGGGAGAACTCGGACTGGATGCAGAAGACCAGGCGGATAAAATCAAGGACATCAACGCGCTGCTGCTGAAGAAATGCTCTGAAGAGCTCGAGGGGCTTCAAGCTGCGCGTGAAAAGCTTCAAGCTCGTGTTGATGCAGCCTACGAAAACGTCAGAAAGCTGGAAGGGCTTTTATCAGTCGAAGAGCCGATCAATTTGAAGCACCTGCACTCGGTTGCAGGGAAAACACTCTTAGGGCAAGAGAAACATCTCCTTGCGACTCAGAAAGATCTTGAAGATGAGCTGTGCCAGCGCTTTCAAGGTCGAATTCGCGGACTACTGAGCATACGGGATCTGTTGAAGAGCATTGGAGTAACGAGTTCACAGGAGTTACGGCATGTACCCATCGAAGAATGCGAGCCAGACTTCTCACAGTTGGTGCGGACGGTTGGACAACTTGACGCCTGGAAGGACCTCGAAGACATCACTGCTTCCTCGCTGTTGAGCCTCCTGACAGCTTCACCAGAACTTGACTTGTCGACCTCATCGTCGACCCGCGATGGTCACTTTTTGAGTGCACTGCAGAAAGAAAAAGCGAAGCGAGCTGCTGAGGCCGAAGATCAGCTCCAGGGAATTCGATCAGTGCTCAATCAGTTGAAGTTCACGCCAGAGGAGATTCTTGGTGTGCTTCGCAGATCAGTGCCAACTGAGAACGCTATTGGGCAGCTTGACGACGACAAGATGAATGAAGCCATGGAGTCGATATTCCAGGGTGGCGAGCACATCGACGTGAGCAACACGGGCTTGGCTTTTCTGTCCGCAATTCGCCGCAGCCTGGTCGAGATTTACGACGGACGTTCCAACGCAATCTCATACCTGTATTCGACATTGGACGAAGCTGTGGTGGTCGTGAAAGAAATTCTCGATGACGCAAGTACCGAAGACACACAGTTGTTTATCAGTGGACAAAAGCAAGGTTCAGCGGATAGAAGCGCCTTCGGGTGTGATCGTGACGAGCTTGTCATGGGCAAGCAGCGCCTGGAAGAGCTGGGTGGACCGGTTGAATCGTCCCTGCGAGCACTGCTGTTGTCAATGGACGACGAGTTCATGGCGTTTGGCATCGAAACAGACGCCCAACGGATCAGCTTCTTCCTAGGAAGCGATGACGACGAGAACAATGCGACGCGGAAGATCCTGGAGCGGTACATCTTAGGCTCAAGCGGTGTCGACAGTTCGACAAGTGAAGAATATTCGAACTGCCGAAACTCTTTTCTCTCGGACTTGGATCCAGCTTATATTGAGTTCGGTGCGATCTACTCGGCGGAATTCGGCAAAATCAAGCTCGAGAGATTGAAAGACTCGATTCACGACGTGAATGTTGTCCAGAACACCGTGCAGAGTGCCCAGAAGCGATTGAACTCACTGAAAAAGATCATGAAGTTGTTCAACGAGATCAGCGAGTTTAAGAAGAAGATCGGGCAGTTCGAAGCCAACGCTAGCCAAAAAGACAGGCTCTTTGGGAGCTCTTTGCGCTTGCTCGAAGAAGAGAAATTCCGGAAAATAGCGGCGAAGCGGTACCCAAGTCTTTTGGCTGCGCTGCGAAAAGAGGTGGAGAAGTGGATGCAGAATGAAGAAGGCGAGTTCGATTTGAGTATCCTTGGGAAGGACTTGAAGAACCTGCTCCTGGATATGATGAACACAGATACCGGTCTCATGCATCTGGATCTGGGTATCGTCGATCCATTCCGATCATCAGCACGGCGGCAGTTGAAAACAGCGCTGACCCCAACACCAGCCAACACGCAGTCAGCACCTTCAGCGAACAGCAACGTGAATGCAAGTGCCCCAGCTCGAAGCCGATCAATGACCGTGCTGACAAGCGATTCAAGTGCCAAAAAGCGCCTCGCCTTCGAGCACTAGCTCATGAAAAAATAAGTTCACGACCATAAGCAAGAGCGCACTGTAACGTAGTAAAAAACACAAATCTTGCCATTGGCTCAATGAAAAGTGAAGAAGTGGAGATGTCGTGAGCATGTCATGTCGAGGTACACGTGGTTCAGCGGACCTCCGTCGACTTCTCGCCTGCAAACGACTGACAGATCATCTCGACAGTCAGTCGTTCAGGTGATGGCGTTTCGTACTCTGCAAGCGGTCCAACGAATTTAGGAGTCTTCCCGGTCCGTGAAGCAATAGAAGGCGCGGCTTGCAGAAGCTGAATCTCTTTGACGCATCCAAACTCGACCCACTTCTTCACAGATGGCGCAATGTACGTGTCCATGGAGCTGAAGTGAGCCCCAGCGGCAGCGAGTAGTGCAGCAACGTCAGCATGCCCGAAGCCCACTGCATACACCAGTGCTGGACCGTCATTCGCGTGGAATGCGACCAGTTGCTCCCCGCCGCGAGCGATCATGTACTTGATCAGCTTGATCATGTGCCGGATGCATGCGGTTTGGAGCACATGCGCGAACTGGAATGCAAAGACACTGGCGTCCGTGACTCTCCGCCCGTTGTCCTTGATCCCATTCCACTGCTCCAACAGGTAAATCGCGATTTCCTCGTGACCTCGAGCCACAGCACAATCAATGCCTACTTCCAAGAAATCCGTGAAATGCAGCCCATCCGTATGCTGCGTGGCTTCAGTGAGCTGGCGCGTCGTCGACGAGTCCGCCGTAACCAAGTGCTGCACGACGTCCATTCGATTCCATCTCACTGCTTGGAGCATGTTGCGGCGCTGCGACTGGTACGTGGAGCGACGGAGCAGGATTGGAAGCTTCATGGTCACGAGGAACTTCACCATCTCTGAGTCGCCGACATCGCACAGGTAATCGAAGAGCGAAAGTTGCGGAAACCGCCATAGCCGCATCGATGTCCGGACCTTCTCAAATTTTGGCGCATCGGGAACTCGTGTTCGTCTCTTGACCAAACTTGCTCTGCTGTCTTGAGCAAGAGTCGTTTGTCGCTGCTTGCGCACTTTCCAGCGTCGGATACCCGAGTTCATCAGGTAGTCTTCGAAAATTGAGTCCTCCTTCGTCAATCTGCGCTTCTCACTCGGCAGTAGATGCTTGCTCGCAAATGAAAGCCACCCTGGAAATGCAAACCACTGCAAAAGAGTGCCGATGTTGAACCCTGCAGCGTACGGGTGTGTCTTTGCTTCGCCTGAGTGGTCAACGATGGCTTCTGCGTTCGATCCAGCGTCCATGAGCAGCTGAAGAACTTGGACTCGTCCAAGCCCAAACGCGTAGAGCATGGGCGTGTAGCCAGCGAGATCCTTCTGATTGAGAGGAGCTTCGATGTCGTCAGCGTGATCGCTTAAATGACTGGAACCTGCCTGTAGCTGCAATCGTATGACCTCTTCGTCTCCAAACATCGACGCGTAGTGAAGAAGCGTGCGCTGTTGGAGACATCTCAGTGTGTAGACACATTGGCAAGCGTTGTCTGCATCCTCCGGATCACGCTGGTCTTGATACATGCTGATGAGCCATCGCACAATCTGAAAAGCACCACACCGAGCAGCAACAAAAATGCCATGCTCCCCTGCAGAAGTAACGAGCAGCTTGCGAGAAACGGCGCTATCTCGAGCGTACAACGCCATCAGGATACCCAGTCGGTTGCACTTGCACGCGTAAAGTAGTGCGTTAAGACCATCTGCACATCGCAGTGCTATGGATGCCTCACTATTTGCTAGTAGCTCCACAGCAGCCTCGTGACCGTGCAGAACCGCAATGTGAAGAGCGGTTCGGCCGCGCTCATCAACAGTATCAACACCGGATAATCGGGATTCTTGTTCCAGCTTGCGCAGTAGAAGTTTACAAATGCGGACGTCGCCAGTCATGGCAGCCAGGTGGAGCGGCGTTTGCTTCACGTGGTCTTCAGCAAGCACGTCGTACTCTCCGATATCGACTAGTTTCGAAACGATGTCAACTTCGAGCCCAATGACAGCATAATGAAGTGCAGTTCGACCGCCCCACTCTGCTTTTCGCGTTTTTGATTCGTCAGGGTACGTGTCCAGCGCTCGTGCGACAACTTCCCAGAACTTCTTCTCCATCCCAAGCACGCGAGCTATCGTTGCGGCCAGGGCGGACGCCGACTCCACGAGCTGATGCAGTAAGTCTTCGTTCATCGCGCACTGGAAATGTTTCTTCTTCAACAGCATTTTCATGAGGCTTTCCACTTCCAGTAAGCGCTGGTCCTGGAACGCCAGGTACGGCGCAAGTCGTCTCCAGTTCTTCCGACCAAAGCTTGCCGACATCATGAAGCGCTTCAAGAAGGTTTTCACATGCGGAATGGTGAGAGCTCCTCCGTGATCCAGCAGCAGCTTCACGCCAGCGAATTGCACCGATTCGAGTGCGTAGTGCATCGCCGATGCTGCCACCCCTCCATTTTCTTGAGACTCAACGAAATTCACATCGGCTCCGGCGGCTAACAGCACCTTGGCAATCTGCAAGTTGCACGGTCGGGGCTGCGCGAAACACCTGACGAGAGCTTGATCGATTCTTGCTGCAGTAGTGCCAAGTTTCATGCCGCTTAGCTTCGAGAGTAGGTACCGCACAATCAGAGTCCCGTACGAGTCTTTCCGCTCAGCAGCGATAAGAAGAGGAGTCTCCTTCAGGGCGTTCTCCGCAGCAAGAGCAGCGCCGCCGTCAACGAGAACTTGTACCGTCAACAGATCGCCCCGCTTGCATGCGATGTGCAACAGTGAGTTGCAGCGATGTGGGTTCTTTTGCTCGCTTCGCACGTAATCAATGAGTTTCTGGATCAGGAAACTATTTGTTTGCGCGCGAGGAACTTCATAGCAGCTGAAAGCACTGAGGTTATGCCACTTGCAGATCGATCCTGGCGCCACGAAGCTCCTGGAATCTTGGATGGACCGAAAGAACACAGAGATCTGCCCGCCTTTATTATTGTACTCGAGACTGCTTGCAATGCAACCCAGCGATTGCGATTCCATCGCGACTGCCAGCAGCACGAATGCTTCCAGACAGCCTCGAGAGGCAGCATACCAAATTGGTGATTTCACAAATGGGATCTCGCTCAACCGAAGATCCGCTGGGATCCCAAGTGCCAGAATGAACCGGACGATATCGACTTGATTTTGCAGAGCTGCACGATAGAGAACGAGGCAGCACGATACGGCTCGGATGATCATTGGCTTCCAAGGGCTTGCTGGTCCTAGGAATCGTGCTGCGTGAGTCACGAAGATCTTTTGGAGCACGAACCAGAAGTCACACCGCGCGCAGACGATGAGGATCTTCAAAAAGGCGTCGAATGATACCCCAGCCAAGAAGAATTCGTCGAGCTCATTTGTGAATGGTACGATGGCCTTCAAAAGATCTCCCGCGCGAGCCACAGTGTTCCGCGCAGCGGTGGGATGATAACGGCGGCTTGAGTTTAAACGTATCTTTGTGCTGCTTGTGACAGCTTCTTGACTTCGATTTTTTTCGTGACGACTCACAGGAACAGCCTTTGGTGTTACTTGCTCTACGATTCCTTGCAACACTTGCACAAGCACTTGGAGATCCGGGCGCGCGCCATGAGCAATCAGCAAACGCAGTCCTTCAGGAAACTGGTGGAACGCACAAGCACAGAGCGCTTTCTGGAATTCATCGCGATTTTCTGCATACGTGAAGCCGCCTCCGCCGTCCATGTCGGATTCTTCACAATCGCTCCTCAGCAAAAATCTTAGTGCTGCAAGTTGGTGGTTCTCGCACGCCGACACAAGCAAGCTCTTCGGTTTGTTGCCTTCGCGCAGAAAGCACTTTGGGAAGTTGCTCTGTGCGAGTGTGGCGAAGTATCTCAGCATTTCCAGGTGACCTCGAGACACTGCAAAGTGGATAGCGGTCTCTCCTTCACCCAGCTGATCTTCACTTTCAGGATATGTCGAAGTACTCCGGAACGTCTGGAAGATGCTCATGCCTGCATTTACCAGCACTTGGACGATACCGATGTGGCCTGCAGCAACCTCAACTTGGATCAAAGGCACATTTGCATTGATGCTCAGCTCTAGATGCCGTGCAAAGTAGATCCCTGGGTTTTTGTACATATGACGCCGCTGATATCGTCCGATGATGTGGGAGGTCCTTAGATGTTTCTTCATCGACTCAGTAACGAAAAATGCGATCGCTTGACGGTCTTCAATCACGTCGCGTGGCAGATGCTCGTCGGATGGATTCACGTGACGTGGTACCCGCTTGGGTCTCTTGAAGTAAGGCAACGTCTTCAGCGGGTCGGCTCCAAGTACAAGCAGTTTTGCTGCTGTGTCGACGTGACCATTCACGAGAGCAAAGTACAAAGCTCCGACCTTCATATGGAGAGTACCACGTTCTGTCGTCTTCGTATTTCTCAGCGTACTCAGGAGTGCTTTCGGCAAAGAGAAAGACGTAGACTGGAGTTTGGTGGCATGACTCGAGGTAACCAAAACACAGCTGACATCCATTCCTGCAGCGGCGAGTGCTGACACAATGGAAGTCTGCCCTGCTGCAGCAGCATAATGAAGCGCATTCATCGTGAACGACGTCGAAGTACTTGAGAGAACGACTTGGTGAGAGAGCAGAATCTTGACGACCTCCCAGTAGCCCAGCAGACTCGCACCGTGGATGTTGTTTCGAGAAATCAAGCCGCTCGTAGTCGTACTTTCACCGAATTTGCAGGCCAGCATCAGGCATATGCGACCCATTTGATCCCACTCCGCATAGCCCTTAGCTTGACTGACGCAGGGAGAAGCATCGGAGCCAAGCACATGGAATGAAGCCAGAGAGCGAGCTACCTCCAGCGCAAAAGTGAGGGGGGATACCACCAGCGTCGACAACTTCGCCGAATCAATCAGTTTCTGACTTGAACCAAAAGTCGCTAGCTTTTCCGTTCGAGCATGCGTGGGTGGTTTGCTCCGCTTCTTCAAGTCCAAGCAAATGCCAAATGAAGTCGTACCGCTCCGAACAGTGCACAGCGTGTTCACGTTTGCACCACTGTCCAGAAGCAGCTTTACCATTGCCGCGCTTTTCGATCGGATTGCGAAGAACAACGGCGTTTCATCACTCGTCGAGGACATGTCAGCATTCACCTCCGCACTCGCCACAATCAGCATCTTTGCACACGCAAGACGGTTCCCATGTGCAGCAAAGTGCAACGGTGAGAAGTATGATTTGAGGAAGAAATCTCGGTCAGGCTGCGTCTCGAGGAGTAAGTCAAGTAGCTGGAGATGCCCGTGCCATGCTGCACACGCGAGCGGAGTCTCGCCATTGACTTCGTTTGCAAGATTGACGTTTGCACCAAGCTCGATCAGAGCACGAACCAGAGCCAGCTGGGTTGCGGTGTCGTCTTCGTCTCGGCTGGTGGCACACACTCGCTTGCACTCTTGTAGTAAGACAGTTTCTCCTGTCCTGTGATGAACCATGTTGATCTCGAGCTGGAGTTTACTCAGCTGACGGCAAAGCTCGACCGCAACACTCATGTTCACCGACGCGATTTCTGCAGCCAGGTGGAACAGAGGTGATCGCGACTTCTTGACACGAGCGTGAAGCATTTCCTTCTCGGTTCTTTCCCTCTCTAGCACGGATTGTTGCGACAGCGTGTGGTCCAGAATTTGGGCACAGGCGCTGAACTTCGAGAGGCTGTGCTTGCAACCAAGCATAAGCAGCTCCAGTGGGGCTTCAACATCGAAAGCAACTTCAAGGTCATTTCCACCTGAAATGTCACTCTTCAGCCACTTCCGGATACTCGCCACGCTTGGGTTGACTCCTGCACTTCTGAAGAGCGATGCACGTTTTAGAAAGACGCCTTGAAGTCCAAAGGTTCTTCTTGTAACGCAGTAGGTGACTCGAGAAATCATCGGATGCGCTCCTGTCTTCAGCAAATCAAGACAGAGAGCCTCGCTCCCATGTATACACGCGTAATGCAACGCAGTGTATCCATGGATGTCTTGCAGATTCACAATCGATGCCAGCTGATCCATAGTGCTGGATGCTGACGATAGCGATCCTGCGCTGTTCGTGAAATGGCTTCGGATGGCGGCAAGTAGCTCCGTCGCAACCACCCAGTGCTTCTTCTCCACAGCGAGATGGAGTGGTGTCTTTCCAGATACGTCTTGAAAGCCGAGCGTCCCTGGAAACTTAAACATGAGAACCTTGGCTATTCGCTCATAGCCTTTTGCTGCTGCTATATGGAGCGGAATCTGCTGTCTCTGATCTTGCATGTACCCGTCGGCACCAATTTTCAGCAGCAAGTCTACGATCGCGGTGTGACCGAGCTCCGTGGCTTCATGAAGTGCCGTTCGCCCCAACGTGTCTAGTTGATCGTTAATGTACTTCTGAACCGGTCGCTTCTCGAGGTCGATCAGTCTTTGAACACGCAGCAGATTTCCGTTCCTGCAAGCGCGAAATATGTCGCCAAACACTTCCTTCTCCATGACCAAGCACGTATTCCGGTCGTAGATATCACTGACTGACAGTTCTTGCGCGGGGTATTGATCCCAGAGCAGATCAATCACCTGGCGCAGCTTTGGGTACTTCTGATGGGTGGTATAGAAGTCGCTGTTGCCTCCGCTTTCTTCAGTTTTGAGCTGAACCGCGTGTCGACTGAGCTCACCAGCTGTAGCAGCGAACTGATTTTGGTGACAGACTAGCTCGCGCGACGCCGTCTCCAATGCACAAAGCAAAGGTGACTTTCCTTCATTGTTGCGCTCCCATACGACTGCGTTCTCACGAAGTAACGCGCTCACTTCCTTCAGCCGACCGTGGCGAGCTGCATGGTGAAGTGCCGTATCACCTCGACTGTCTCCCACATTTAGCAGTACCCGTGTCTTGAGTAGCAGTTCCAATACGTTCCCGTGGCCAAAATTCGCTGCATCGTGAAGCATCGTGCGACCAAGAACGTCTTGGCGATTCAGAGAGAGCGCGTCTTGCAATGCCGAGCTTTCGATATGGTGGAAGAGGTTCTCGTAGTTGCTCTCGCTGACACTGAGCTCGTACTCAAACTCGGACAAGTACGACCGACTCACGTTCAGAGAATCCTTCTCGTCGGATGTGGGTTCAGCAGCTTCATCGATGCCTTGACTGTCGCTTGTACTCTCCACTAACCCGACAGGTACTTGCTCTTCGATTGGGCGAAGTATCAAGACAGGAAACACTTCAACCTCATCGCTCTCGAGACAAATATTTGTCGAAGCCAGAAATCGGCCAAGTCCAACTTGGCATCCGTCCGATGAGCAAGCAGACGGAGCCAGGACGGTTTGCTCGCTTAAGAACTTCACAACCAGCTTCCTCTTGTTAACAGTTGGAGATGGATGCCGACGCGATGGCACATGCCATTCATACTTAGAGAACTTCACCTTCCTTGGTCGCTTGCGTTTCTTCGGAAGTGTCGATACCAGCCGCGACGGTAAGACGTCATCTTCTTCGATATGCACGAGCACAGTTTTTGTCGTGCTCGCAGTCGAGATTGTATCGCTGAGGCTTTTCCTGACGTTCACTGTTTGCGTATGTCGGGTGTCGTTCTCCTTTTCTTCGAGTTCTGCTCTTCGATGCTGAACTTCCATCGCAATTACTCGAGCCTTCCACTGGATCTGTTGCTGGCGTTTCTTGCACTCACTTTTTCGTTCACTTAAACTCAAGGTTGGTATTTGCTTGAGTCTGCTTCTTGGTACGCACGCTTTCGCAGGCACTGCATCGGAACAGGACTCGTCGAAAGCCCCTCTATCCATTTGGTCATCCGTAAACGGGGATATCAGCTCGCCCAAATGGCTCTTCACGACCACCGTTCCTTCCTGTGGCCGCATTGCAGTCCGTAAGCGCTTCTGGATGTCTCTCTTTGTTTTTGCTTGTATCGACGCTTGACCGTAGATCCATTCCCCGCACCAGTTGCTCGCAACTCGCCACTGTACGACTGATCGCAACGCGTTTGTTCTACCTCTACTGTTTAACTGGAAGCCGCGATGCCGATAAATAGGACTGATTTCATGCACGCGCTTCTTGTACCTTGGCAGCGCGTTCCCCATGTACCGAAATTCAAACCGGTTTGCACAAGCTGGCTGCTCGAGCTTGCGATTTCTTGCCATCAGATGAACCCGAAGACCAGGCGATCCGTGCAATGCGAACGGAACCGTTGACCACGCGAGGCGATCCACTTCCCAGACACGGTTCACTTCTTTTCCTCGACACAGGAAAGCGAAGTCTTCAGGTACGCGTGCCAGTTGAGACTGAATCATGTCTCGGACAGCTTTTAACGACGATGTGCGCATTTGGTATTCGTCGCTGAACTGGATCGCACCAAGAAATTCCGTGTCTTTCTCCAGCATCACGTACAGTTTTGGCTTTTCTGTTCCAAGTAAGGTCATAACAGGTTAGCTGTATGCTCAGCTAACACAGATAACAGCTGGAACAACGAATACCTTCGCCAGAACAGAGTTTCACGTAGTGTACCGCGTGCTGATCTGAGAGCATGTGCTTGCAGAGATCAGCTTTACTGATTCTGCCGTTGACTGCGATGTCAGAATGAACGATTTCGTCGATGTAAACCATTGCGGCTCGATGATCAGGCTCGACGCAGTACGTGAAGATCTTCATGATCGCACGGCAAACGGCACCAAGCACTATCACACGTAGCATCATGTGTTTGAGATAACATTATGAAGAGAATCACACACATGAGCGTTCACAACTTACATACGACGAGGTCGGTAGTCGTGACAAAGCCTGTGCCTTCAGCATCAATGACATCGAAGATTGCTTCGAAGCGGCTCTTCATGGTCGGCGCCTGACATACGAGGATCAAGGCGATGAGGATCTCCATCGTGTCGACCATGCACTGCACACGCGTCGGGGTCTTTGGCAGGAACAGCTGCATCAGCTCCTGAATAAACTCCTGGTCCTTGATACCGAGCACTGCGGAGAGTTGCAGTGCGTCGATGCAGAAGCGCCTCGTGAGCGCGCGGCACCGCAGCAGCACGAGCTGGGTGACGTGGTCGAGATGCCACGAACGGATGCGGCGCTGCAGGAACGGCGCCACGTGCAGCTCCGCAGTGGCCAGCGGCAGCGGTCGCGAGTTCTTGAGCCCCATGCCGGACGGAAGGTGGTACCAGGGTCCGCACTTGCTTTCCCTTCTCGTACTCCGCGTGGCACTTTCGTACAATGCGGAACCCGCGCCCTTTCACTACAACTTGCACTAGTTTCCCCTCTCAAAAACGCTATCGAATTTTAGAGGTAGTACATCAGAATGATGGTCAGCTCTTGTTTTCCTCATTAGTGTCAAAATCGAGGGAGAAAGAAAAAATGTGGATGGGACATGTCTGTAGTGCGTGCGTGACAGATCCAGTGTGCGTACGAGTGCGAGCGAGCGAACGATGGCTTGAAATGGTCCGACGCTATGCTGTGGCGCTTGCTTGATGTTCGGTGCACGACAGGCGGGGCTGGCGCCATCCTCGAAGCATGGAGCCTACTGTGCGTGTTGTCACCAGGCAGCATGACGAGAGGCTGCAGTTCAAGCACAACGCACCAGGACACAGCCATGCACCACACGCCGGTGAACACGCCGATCGTGGTGGAGCTGACCGAGAGCTTCGATGACTTTGGGTCGCCCCAACCGCTAAACCGCTGCGATCGGAGCGCGACCGTGACCACGGACACGTCGAGCGAAGAGCTCTTTGTGCTGCGCAACACGACCCGAGTGCGCTTC
>JAADXK010000840.1:0-14771 GCA_023337805.1 Globisporangium barbulae | reverse complement strand
ACGCTCGTGATCTCGTTCGTCGACCTCGTGCAGGCGCTGCTGTCGCTCCGTGACATCATCGAGCTCCACGACGACGTGATGACGTTCATGGCGCGGATCCCTCGAGGCCACCGGCTCCACGGCAGCCGTTTCTGGAAGTCGTGCTACAAATCCTCGACGAAGATGCAGAGGTTGGGAAGCACCCGACTCTGCGCGCAGCCTGTCTCAATAGCGGCAGCGCAGTCGTGTCGCTTGTGGCGAAGAAGTCAACCAAGGCGATCACTCAAAACTCAAAGCTTGTCGTACCAGTCGTCGACAAGTACGTGGCTCTGACTTCAGCCAAGCATCAGTCGAGCAAGAGCCACACGGATGAGTTCGAGAGCAAGAAGCGGCGCATTGAGTTCGTGGGCAAAATCACACAGTTCCTCTACACGAGTTCATCGAACTTCAGCTTCAAGTTCTCGTGGCTCAAGAAGTAGACCATGCTGATGGCTAAGTAGCACGCTGGCACCACCAAATAGATCCGATTGTGCGAATACCCAAGACGCCCATACGTTGGGCTGAGTGATGAATTAATTGCCGCTGCCAGCGATGAAGACTAACCGCTGCGAAGCTTGCCACTATAGCAAACTACAGCAGAGCCCTCGAGTGCAACATTCAGAGACCAACAACCTGCCGGTCGCAAGTAAGACAAACTCTGTTAGTGTTCTTAAGGTCGGATTCCCCGCCGCAAGAACTGTAGGCCCCAAGGTTCACGAGAGCTTCAGACTCTACCGTAGCATTGACTGAGACCAAGTAAATACGAGATGACGAGCACCGTCGCAACCTCTACTAGACGGGGATTTCACGCACTCGGTGGTTGCAAATAGAGTGGTAGCAAATGAGCTCAGTCGCGCGAAGTGCTCGTGGCTTAAGCGGTTGAACGATTGCTTAGTTTGCTTGTCCGCAAGTGACACTAGAACGAAGCTCTTCTGCGCCGTGCCGTCAAGGCAGAAGCGCAATTGGTGGACTGAAATGACTCCGCTCTCAATCCATGGTGTCCCAATGCGTCCCCACGATTTGCCAACAAGACGCTCTTTACGGTTGCAGTCGTGGATTGGACCCATGCTCTTCGCTGCTTGGGCATCAACACGAGCTCGTGATCTCTCGAAGCGAGCGGCAACCTGTCTATCTAAAGCTGGATGAAATGAGTGTCCTGCTTTGACGGGTGAGCAGCTTGAAAGCTCGATTTTTTTATCAGCCTCTGCTGCTGGTCTGTGCAGCTCGGCCTTCGGCTCTCGTTCGTCTACATGGCGCACGAAGCATGCACATTTGGCTCTGAGACCTTCCTCTTGCATTCGAGCTCGTCGATCTGTCTTGCACCGGTGGACACTTTCAAGCCGAATAATTTCTTCTTCGTGGTGGACACTTTCAGAGTGCTTCGAACCGACTCAATTTACAGTACACGCAACAAGCTACAGCCAGGGGCTCACTTCCAAGTCGTCAGCGAAGATGAACGAGAATCACTAAAGCAACTCACACCAAAATGAGAAGACAACAGCACCAAGTTGCAAGCAAGCAGCGTGTTCGACAGAGCCATCGCTGTATTGATGTGAGTCAGTCTCCATTGCTACATCTACGCGAAGGCTGATGAGCCAGCGACTGAGCTCAGCAAAAAAAGTAACGCAAATTTGGGTCTGGTGGTCAAAAATGTACGCGTGTGCTCACGACTTTATAAGAAAAACGAGAGAAGGAAAAGAATAAAAAGGCGGTCGTGTGTGGATCGGACGAAGAGATAGAGCGGCGCGCGTTGGGGTTCGGGAGCTGGGCGATGGCGTCTACATGCACGCGGCGAAGAGCAGCACAGCGGCGGACGAGACGGCGATGGTCGAAGCGACGCTCACATGCGCGCCAGCGGACTTTGGCGCGGCGGTGGTCGGCGCTGGCGTCGACACCACGGCTGGGGAGGTAGCCTCGCCCGCGACCGAGTCGGAGCTCGATGACGCCCCGGTCGCCGGCGAAGACGACGGCGACGGCACACTGCTGGAGTTGGAGCTCGAGCCGTCCGAGACCGAGCAGGACGAGTACGCGACGAGCGAGATGCGCTCGGCGGTCTCGCCGTCGACGAGGCAGCTGGGCGCCTGCGATGCCGCCTTCTTCACAATCTTGATGCAGTCCGTGTCGGCGCAGATCTGCAGCAGCGTCACCTCGCCCGCGACGAGGCTGTTGAGGCGCTCGCACTCGGGCGCGTCGGCGAGCACGGCGTCGAGCTTGGCGACGACCGCAACCTCTGCGGACGTGCAGTTGCTGATGGCGGCGGCGCCCGATGTGAAGCACGCGAGCGTGGCGACGGTGGCGATGCAGAAGAGCTTGGCGAGCATGTTTGCTGTGTTGGCTTGCGGTGGAGACGGACGGGCGGGCGTGTGCGCTTTCTTGCTTGTCTGTGTGTGGCTGGTGAGAACGATTTGTAATGGTGAAAGTCAAGACCTTCCAGTTGACAATCAGCTAACGTCAGTGCTTTGGTAAATCAAATCCTACTGATTTGATTGCAAAAAGGAACATTTAGTATACCAATGACTATATCTATGCACTGTGTATAGTAGATATGGGCCTTTCCTTTTGCATCTTTCGAATGTGTTGTTTCGTTGTTGGTGATGGGCAACGATTTCAGCCAATGGAAGGACGCCTTGTGGGATGAAGGAACAATCCGCAAGAGTCGCTCCCTTATAAAAGGTATCACTATTAACTTGTAGTTTGTACACTTTGAAAGGTAAATTAAACAGATACTGTGCTAGAAAACAAAATTAACAAGTAATTCTATAGAAAAAGGATTTCATTTTGAGAAAGCAAATAGCTTAGAAAAGCAGAAGCGTAATCCGTAAACGAGCAACAAAATAGTGACCATTGGCGAGTGAGCACGACAATCTTCACTACTAGACCAAGAGCCACGACATGAGCCTCTTGCTCTCCAACAAGACTTCCCAATCACTTGTTTCTCAGTCAGAGCCATCCACCCAACTCTCCTGCAGAATAAAAATCGGCACGTGATGCATTGAAAGTGAGATCTCCACTTGATTCGTCCTTGAGATCGTCCTAGATCTTGTCGGAAATTCGCAGGGATTCTTCGCTTGAAACCTGCTCGTCACACGCTCGTTCACCTCACTCATAGAAGACGCAGATCCACTCGCCACACTCGCCAACATACACGACGTCAATGCGCTCTCCAGCCGCACTTCTGGTACTCACCAGCGCATTCTTCTCCTGCTGGCCCAACTGAGTGGCCTGACGACGCGCCTGCTCCTCAAAGACTTCTTCGAACCCGCCGACGATGAACTCGAGCGGCTCGTCTTCGTCAAAGCCGCCAAAGTCCGTCGGCGATGCTGGCGGCGGGAGCGGACGCCGGAAGACGACGCGCCGGCGCTTCGCGAGTCCGTTCTCGAAGAGTTGGACGAGCTCGGGCACGCAGCGGCGCGCTCTCACAATGACCGCCTGGGCAGCGGCGACAGCGGCCGAATGCGCGCCTGGCTGCGCACGATCTCGAGCAGCGGCGCGGCGCGTTGCCTGCATCTCTTGCTGCTGTGCTTTGGTCTTGAGTATGCTTGCTTTTGGCGCACTACCCAGCAAGGAAATTCTGTGCGGCCCCTAGCACGACTGTTTTCGAGCGTGTATGGGTTGATATTTTGAAGTGAGCGTTATAACATTCAACTGCCACACGTTATGCAGCATTGATGGAAACCGAGACACGAAGTGTGGTCGCATTGAGGAAAGGAAACCCGTGGGCTGTTTGAGCGTATACTATAGCAAGATGCACGGAGACAGCAAGCAGAAACGCATTTCTCGTGAGGCTCGCGACATTGCGAAATGGATAGCGCAGCAAACCTGTCCTGGCTAAAAAACCGCATGATGCGCTATGAAAATGTTGCACTTCTGTATGTTGTATGCTACATAAAAAACACCAAAACGCCCTGTTTTAATTTGCTAAAAATAGCTCTTGGAATGGTGGTAAATTGCATCAGGAGTGATGGTTGTTGCTGTTTTTCTTAATATTTTTTGAGCGCGGGCTTGGCCAATGTTCATTTTTGAATTTGCCTTACAAGTGCAACCAACACACAAGCTCACTCAAGCCAAGAAGCAGAAGACGCCAATCACGACGATGGTTCCTCAGCGAGAATGGCGCGGCGCAGGTCAGAACATGGACAAGCGGTGCGTTCTCCTCTTCATATCTATGGTATAGCTGACTTGCGTGATGGCATGCGGCGCTTGTGTCCGCATCCGCGCTCACTGTCGTCTCTCATCTCGTACTGATGCTTCTGTGAATGCTATGTGAACGTATACAGAACGGCGCGCAAGGTGCATAGAGAAGACTTTAAGCGCGCGTTGAACGAGATTCGCGAGCGATACTTGCATGAGCACACGCAGAACCAGCAGCAGAAGGACGACGCGGCGCTGAGCAACGACCAGATCCACGTGTACGTGCGCAAGCGCCCGCTTCTCCCGCACGAGCTCGAGAAGAGCGAGTTTGACGTCATCTCGTCTATCGGCAAGCGCGAAATCGTGATCCACGAGTGCAAGATGTACAATGGTATGGCGATATTTGTATGCATTGCGCTATGCTGGGTTTCAGTGTCGTTATGCTAACATTTACGTCATTGTGCTGGATTTGCTTGGGCAGATATGCGTCACAAGTACGTTGTGTCGCACCACCAGCGCTTCTCGACGTGCTACGACGAAAACGTAGACACCGAAGCTGTCTATCAAGACGCCGCCAAGCATTTGCTGCTGCACACGATGGAAGGTGGCAAGTCCGTTTGCATGATGTACGGCCAGACCGGGTCGGGCAAGACACACACCATGGGCGGTCTGTTCCAGTACATCGCGGAAGATCTGTTCACCGAGGCGGTGGGGAATGTGGATTTCACGGTCTCAGTCTCCGCAATTGAAATCGTGGGCTCGAAGTGCTTTGGTAAGAATGCGCACTCGTATTTCATATCACCATCAGGAGATGGTTGTGTACTGAGGAACGAACACCTATGGATTATCTGTCTTCTAGATCTCATCAACGGCCGAAGCAAGGTGCTGGTGTGCGAGGACGCGGATGGGAATATCAATCTGCTGAACTCTTCTGAAGTTGAAGCAGACTCGACGAACTCCCTCCTCGACGTTCTGGAGAACGTCAAGGACCTGCGCACAACGGAATCCACGAGCGTGAACAGTCAGTCGTCCCGCTCGCACTTGGTGTGCTACGTCAACCTCCGGTACCCCCTCTCCGAGAGGAAGAAAGCAGAAGGCGAACGTGGAGAACTCTATGGACAGCTTGCCCTTCTCGACCTTGCTGGAAGTGAGCGCAATGCTGACAGTTTCAACCACGACGCTGCACGCCGCAAGGAGACCATCGAGATCAACAAGAGTCACTTGGCGCTGAAGGAATGCATCCGCGCGATCGGCAGTGAAGACACGACTGGGTACGTTCCGTACCGTGCCAGTACGTTGACGCGAATTCTGAAAGGCTGTCTCTGGAGCAAGAACTCGAAGGCAAGTGTGATCGCCACGATCTCGCCGCTGTCCGTGGACACGGAGCACACACTCCACACGCTGCTTTGCGCCGGTCAGATGCTTGAAGATGCGCCGCATGTGAGCATTGAGCGAGTCGACGTGAAAGAAGAAGGCGAAGAGAAGCTTGTCATTCCGGTTCGCGAGTGGGACAACGACCGTGTCAAGGAATGGGTTGCGTCGCTGCGGAAGGGAGAGTTCCAAAAGTATCTCACCAACATCGGTGGCTCTGTCGACGGACGCATGCTCGTGCGCTTCACGATTATCCGGTTCAAGCAAATCTGCAACGGGAACGCAGTTGATGCTGGTCACTTGCATAAGGCGCTACGCGACGAGATGTCCGAGCAGGACAAGATCTTGAAGGCGAGACGCGAGCACAACGCAGCGCGCCACAAGTGAGCAAGGACAAAGCGAAGGCCTAAATCGTCTGAGCAAGCGATGGATGTGTATAGATAAGCGACCAACAATCACAGCACGTGAATTCAAGCAGCAGCAATATGCAGTTTATATTATCTCTAGAAATTGAGGATTCTTCACACTCGCAAACACACACTTTGTCTTCAGACGATCAGGATCTGCATCAGCGCTCAGCTCAGCTCTGGTACTTCTTGCCAGGGATGAACCTGACCGTGATGACAGCACCGACGACAGACACCAGCGCGCTCAGCACCAGCACGGACGCGACGCCCCAGTCTTTCTCGATCATGCCAAAGACCGCGGCGCCGACCGTGGCGCCGATCTTGCCGCTCGCTGCAGAAATGCCGTTGAGCTTCACGCGCACGTCAGCAGGGAAGATCTCAGCTGGCAAGCAGAACGTGCTCACGTTCGGACCAAAGTTCGAAAAGAAGAACGTGAGCGCGTAGAGCCCCAGGAGCACGGCCTTGGCGTTCATGAGCTGCTCATAGAAGAGTCCGGTCACGAAGAAGATGAGCGCCATCATGACGAAGCCCATGACCTGGATCGTCTTGAAGTTCAGTCTCCCGACCGCCAGTACCGTCACAAAGTACCCTGGAAGCGCGATGAGCGCGACAAACACCGAGCAGCGCGCGACGTCTGGCAGATGCTTCTGCGAATACCCAAACGCGTCTTCGAGGATGATCGGCGTGAAGATCACGTTGCCGTAGAATGTGATGTCAAAGAGGAACCAGCCGAACGCCGCGCCAATGAGCTTGTGGCGCAGCGACTGGTCCTCCTTCAGCGCGTTCCAGAGTCCCGGGCCGCAGATCTCATTATCTTTCTGCTGCGTGCTCTCCTTGGCGTTGAACGCACGCTGGAGAACAAAGAGCCCTGGAAGTGCACCAATTGCGAGCAGTAACCGCCAGCCGAGCGCGTGCGCGATGCGCGACTCAAGCAGCAAGAACGCCACGAGCGGTGCTAAAAGCTGTCCGAGACCCTGGAAACTGAACACTGCTGCAACGATCTTGCTGTTCTTCAGCGGGTCTTTAGTCGCCTCGGACGCTGTCGTCGCGGACAGCGGGTACACGCCGCCGACGCCGAGTCCGAGCACGAAGCGACACACCGCGAGTGTGTAGTAGATCGAGTTGACCCCCCAGGGTAGGATTGCACTCGCCAGCGCACCGCCAATCGAGAGCAGCAGCGTGAAGATCATGGCGCGCTTGCGGCCGATCGCGTCGCCAATATATCCGAACGTGAGCTGCCCCATAATCGCACCCACGAGCGAGCAGGACGCGACCATGGACGTCAGCTGCGGACTCGACGCCGGATACGTCTGCCGGATCATCATGAGCGCGTAGTTGATCACCGCCAAGTTGTACTGTAAGACAAGACAAACAGCGTAAGTCACACTGATACAGATGAGTGTGTTAGATCAAAAGCGAAAGCTACATACCGCCGTGCTCAGGTTCGCGATGGCCGAGACCCAGATCTTGTCGCTCACGTGGAATTTGCGCGGCGGCGGGTACTGCTGCTGCTCCTCCAGCATGAAGAGCATTGCTTCGTCTGCAGCATCTCCACTCGTGTCTCTACCACTCAGACTTGCACCACGTGCCAGTCGCGCGTTCCCAACCACCGCTGCTCCGCTCGTGCCGTACTTGATCACTGCGCTGCGCTGCGATGTCGACAGCATGGAGCTGCCGGACTGGTCCTTGATCTTGTAGTGGCGGCGGCCTCGACCCATGCCGATGAGCAGCGCGTCCACCTCGGTCGAGTCCTCGCTTGAGCGACGCCGGTCGCGACGACTGCGCTTCTGCTGCTGCGCGGCCGCTGTCTGTGGCAGTGGGGATGACGACGACGCCTCGGCCTCCATGAGCGCTGTGAGCACCGTCGGCGGCGCTGGTGATGCTGGTAGACGATCACCGGCAGCGCGCATTTCTAGACGATGAGGACAGATCACTCACCCCGTGGTCGGTTTCTTGATAAGTGCGATGTGTCGCACTCACGGCACTTCATTCCTTCGCCATGACCTGGTCGCAAAATAGATTTTGGCTCAAAAGCTCCGTTGTGAATAATGCTTCAGGTTTTCAACTGGCACGCCATCAACAAAAACGAGATTCGTGCGAGCTCATTGGCTGAAATGGCGCAGACGTTTCGAATCTACCCGCGACCACATACGCCAGAGTGAAGGTTGCCTGTGAGATTTCTAGACTACCGCTTGTCACGAGGTAGTCATTAGTAGATGCTTGCTGATTTGATTGATGGGAAAAAAATGGAAGCGCGAAGCGACGCCAACGAAAATGATGACCGGGTAGTCAGTTCATTGTGAAGCCACGTTGAAGATTCGATCGGATGGCTTTCTCTGCTGCATGCATGCATGACATCTTCACATGTACGTATGACCTTTTCACTTCCCCGACTCTGCCTGCATCTGCTTCACGAAGGAGACTGCGATAGATCTGCTCTGCTCGCTCTGATTGTCGTTTGGCTCTTCCTTGTTTTGGTAGTGGTGGTGGCGCAGCGGCCATCTCAGGAACTTCTTTCCCACGCTAATGGTGCTGCTGCTGGTGACGGTGGTGGCTGTCCCCTGCTTGTCAGTCCCGTCCTCAGTGTCACTAGCGGTTTCGTTGTTCGTCTCATCGTTATTGTCGTGACTCGCGCTGCTGTTGCTGCTCAGTTCACTGGTCGGGCTCGCAACGATGGCGGTGTCTGCTGGGTGTTTGTTCACCTCCTCGTCAATGCTGCCACCGCTTGCGCGCTCGCTATTCTTGCCGTTGCTTGCGCTGCTGCTGTTGGTGTTTAGTACACTGCCGACTGCCTCCGTCGTCTTGCTCTTTGTGCTGGTGCTGCGGTTAAAGACCACCGGTAGGTACTTTGTGAGCACGCTCTGGTACGACGCAGTGCGAATGCGCCTTTTCTTCTTCTTCTGTTGCTGCTGCTTGGGCTGTTTGAGATCCTCTTGTTCAGGTTGTTCTGGCTCAGTTTGCTCCTGCTGTTCTACCAGTTGCTTTTGGTTACTGCTGGCGTTGATGGTTTCAGCAGGACTCGGTGAGTTTTCGTTAGCATTGTTATTCTCACCAGGGGTGGCGTCACCTGGATCGTTGTTGTCGCTGTAGCGCATGGACGACAACGAGCAGCTCCGCAATTGCTGGAACGTGACTGAGACGGACCGCTCGCCCAGCTCGAAGCTCCGACGCTTGGCATTGACCAGCGCCTGGCGAGCGCTCTGCAGCGTTCTCAGCGCGACCGACGATCCTGACCTACTGGCTTCAGCAATCGAACCGCTCGTCCACGAGTTACGTCTAGCGCTCGCTCTGTCACTACCCTCGTCAGCAGAAGCTTCAGTGTCTGGACTCTGCGAAGACGCACCAGGCGCTTCAGTGGGCGACGCTGTGCGAATGTCGAGCTCGTCGTCATCCTCGTCGGCGTCGCTCGTGTCGTCTGTGGGCAGCACGTAACTCCATTGCACGGGCGAGTCGGCGTACGAGAGCAGCAGCGACCGCGTGAAGCGCGGTACCGGAGATCGCTTGAGCGGCGAGCACGCGGGCGTCTTGGGCATAATGGAGTAGTCGGAGAACGGTCGCGGCTCGACGTGTTGCTCTTGCTGAGATGGCGGCTGGCGTCGTGAGAATCAAAGAATGGATGAACGACTGCTATGTGTGCGCGCGCTCTGGAGCCATTGTCAAGGATCGCCATGTGGCGGGAAGCTATTTCGGAATGCAAGACGTTGAGAAGTTTATCGCGGCGCCCACTACGCAACGATTTTAACGCAGAAGCACCAATGAGAGCGCAACGTTCATACACCGGTCGCCACGTGTGGTCGTTTTGCTATGCGGGTCTCATGGACGAAGGTGCGACACACGTTCATCATAACCGAGTTTCTTCAGCATTGCATGAGATGCCCCTGCATTCTGACATGCCAGTGTGGAACATGCGCTCATTGCCTTGCTTTTGCAAGCCATTCACATGGAATGGCTCGATGACATTGGACAGCGCAACTTGTGGGAACGATGGACGACAGTAACTGGGCTGTCTGCAAGAAGCCTTCCTCAATGTGCATGATGGCAAAGAAGATGGCGATCTCAGCCGAGTTCAGGCGACTCTGTGGACTCGTGATTTGATGCTCGACGAAGTGTTATGCATCAATTAGGAACGCTCATCGTTTCATCTGATGAGGATTGCGTTGGAGGTCTTCGCCAATGTGCGATTCGCGGCTCTTCTCAAAAGTATGCATGTCCCATTGTGGATGGAATGCGGCGAAACATGTGCTCCAGCGACTTGTTCGACGCCAGCATCGCATCGAAAGAAGTCAGGTGCGTCAAACGCTGAAGTCGTCTTTCCCTGTGTGACAGACTGTAAGCACCTCTCGAATTCCGTTTCGCCACCGAGTTTGATCAATGTATCAGCGTCAGATTGGTGTCCCTCGCTGCTTCCGCTTTTTTTACAGTCGCGATTCGCAGTCATTATCTTCAACTTCACTCGTTGGTATAGACCCCGCTAAGGCAGCCAGCTTTGCAATCGACAGCGCTTGGAGCGCGTCGTCGTTCAAGATCTCAGCGAAAAGGTCCAACATGTCGTCATCGAGTTGCTCTCACGCAGCTTTAACCCCTCTCAGATGGCCGTCTTCGTTCGCGGATGGAAGAACGCGTGCGCGAGCCATCTGCGCTCGTACTCGGTTAACATCCACGTCGGGCCGACCCAATTATCGTCAAGCTCCAGGCTCTGCAGCGACTGTGCGTACGGCAGTGCGGAAACAGACATGCGAAGCGCTGCGGCGTCGTTGCTTGATATCAAATGCGTGACTGCAGCTTCCCTGGCGATTGTAGCGATTGCGAATCAGTCGAACTGCTGCTTGCTTTCAGATCTGGTGACTGGAGTGTCGTTGTCACGAACTCGGTGGATGCTCTGGGGCCGCATTAGGGTCGATCGTCAGCCTCAAATCGCTGACTGGAACTGGTACTCGCCTCAGCACCGAGCTTGAGTTTACAGCTCCGGTGCCATCTGTGCCCCAAAGACGGCGATCATTACACTTCTCAGGCGCAACCGTGGAGAACCGACCACCTGCTGATGAGGTGACCAGCTCTGCTTTCTCTCCTTCCATGCCCCGATTTGCTGATGGACCACAATTTTCTCGCGCGCGAGCTTCTTGTGATCCATACACGACTGCAGACGTCTGAGGGTAGCTTGGTACTCATCACTGGGTGCTTGTTCCTCTCTGAGTTCGCTTGAGAATTCGAATAGCGCTTGACAGACAGAGGCGGATGTTCTCTCTGTTGCTGTCATCGAACGCAACGACGCCCTGGACGATATGCTTGAGTCGAATGCACGACGGCGTCACCGTCTCGTCGCGGAACGCCTCCAGATACTCACTAGCGTCATTCAAAAACACGCGCACCATTGTGTCCTAGAAGCGTGGTCTATCTTACCCGCCGTAGCCTCGACAGCACGCCAGTGTATGCCACACGCTGAGCGTCTCGCACATCAGCGCGTACTCGTCAGTGTCAGTCTAGAGGATCTCCCGCTGGTTGCGATGCAAAGACACGGAGACCTCGAGCTCCGGTCGCAGCCTGGTGTGCACGTGCTTACGCTGCATGCTATCAAAGTCGTCAATGTCCTGGAGGTTGTTGGCCCAGCGGCGCGCGATCTTCAGCGCATCGGCTTCGAGCTGCCGCATGGTGTTGTTGGCGAGAAGGTTTGTTCTGAGCTTGGGTCTTGTCGAAACGAGCAAGAGCTACATACACTTGAGTATAGTTTACACACACCAGGCGTAAACGCGCCTGTCGCTTGATTACACCCACACCTCAAAGCAGCCGGCGATCACAACACCACGACCAACCTCCGGCTGGGCAACATATTCCTTGTTACACTGTAGTCCGTGGGCAATTTCTCGTCAATCGAGCCGATGGCTTGATGGAAGTCTTCGTCTTAGTCCCTTGATCAGCGATTTGGCTCTTGGTCCCTCGAGCTTGCGAGAATTCGTAGACTGTCTCCGCAAAAACACCAAGGTGCAGGCGAGCACAGTCACTTGAGTTGCGTTCACGACACCTCGACATCTGCGGAGCCAGTCCGCTCGTCGGTTGGGTTTCATTTCCAATGTTCACATCTACCGACGGTGCGCGCTCGTAATCCTAAGCTACACAGAATATTACCGCAAAACCAGATGGCGACGAGGAAAATCGGTTCGACATACAAAGTCTAGGTCTTCCTGCTCTCCCTTCGGTGTTCCTCACCTTTTCTCGTTTGCCAGCAGCTCACTTGGAACGGTGCTCCGAGCGGCTCTTTGGGTCTGTCATCGCCCGCATTGCGTCCACCTACGATCGATAGCCCAGCAAACCAAACGATCGCCATTCCTCATTCTCCCACCTCCCAAGTACACAGCCTCCCAAAGCCTACGCCAAGCTCGCAATATGGTCCGCACTGCTGTCATCGCGTCAAGCCTCGCGCTGCTCATGGGTGTCGCGTCCGTCGAAGGACACGGCGAGCTCGTGCTGCCGCGACCGACGTACCCAAAGTGGGGCGGCTCGGTCACGGCTACGATCTCGCCCACGATCCTCCCGTTCCCGTGGGCGCAGAACTACCCGCAGGCGTTCGCCGACGCGTTCAAGAAGACCGGCCTGTCGCTCAAGGAGTTCATCGTGAAGAACCAGGACATGAGCGGCGCGACCGAGAGCGGCTCGTCGCCCGACTGCGGCTACGCCGACCCGAACGGCACGCCGCAGCCGCTGCCGGACGCCATCCAGTTCCACACAGGCTTTATCCACTGGGGTCCTTGCGAGGCCTACTGCGACGACGTGCTCGTGGCGCCCTACACCGTCGACTGCCGCGCGACGTACCCGGATGGCAAAGTGCCGTACGACAAGGCCAAGTGCGCCGGCAAGAAGCGCTTCACGTTCTACTGGCTCACCATGGACGGCTCGCCATGGCAAGTTTACGGTGAGTGATCGATATGCTTTGTGATTGCTGCCAGATATGTGGAATTTCTGAGACTCACGTGTGGTTTCTTGTGTTGCTTGTATTGTAGTGGACTGTGTCCCTCTTCAGACGAACGGCACGGCGACCAGCACGACTCCAACGGCGACGACTGTGAAGCCAGCGGCTGCTACCGCTAAGCCAGCGGCTACTACCGCCAAGCCAGCAGCTACGACCTCGACACCGGCGGCCACCACCACCGCTGCCCCAGTCACAACCGCGCCAGGCAAGACTGCGTGCAAGAGGAAGATGCGCAACTAAGTTAGAATGCAAGGCGCGCTTTGGCCTCGACTCTCGCTTCTCTTTGTAGTGCGTGTATGAAAGAGTGAATAGCTGACTGAGCAGCATTTTGCAATATATTCCCATGATCCACACCTCACTGCGGCTCGAGCGCTTGACTGTCAAGAACTGCACGAAGATGGATCACCAAGCTCGAAGCCGTGATGCCACGGACAACAGGACTACACCGACACGCCGACAGTACTAGTATCGTGAAGAGGGCGGTGTCGAAGTGGTCTAACTGGCAATTTCATTGCGTACTCGTCCTCCCCAGCTCGTCATCATCACCATCGCTGGTCACCAATCAAGACGCCACTCAAGCGTAGGATTTGTCGCGCGCGGCACCCCGTATTCGGCTGTGGTGTCGGCGCCAAGTTGGCAACGTCCTGGAGTACAGTGCTAGAGCATGACCTACTGTAATAACATTCAGTCAGAACCACCTGAGGCACAAATCAAGAGCTCAGATACGCCAGAGGACTTACACCTGACACCAAATTGGCAAACCTGAGCAGCAGCTTGAGCTACTCATACCCATCGTAGATACAACCAAGCGCTAGCGAGGCGAAAAACTATCAAGGGCGACACCCACAACACCCCACCGGAGGCAGCATGGGAGCAGGTTCCCTGTCACTTTGAAAGACTCTGGACGCGTCGTGGTGAGGTTTGGAGGTTGTTCAAGGTTCCCCGTACTTGACACTGCGGCTGTTCAATGTGCACATGCCAGTAAAACTCAATCACTTCTTGAGTCACGAGAATTTGAAGCTGAAGTCGGCGCCTGAACCAAATGGTTGGACGGGAGCGCACTCAAGTGAGGCTGAGGCTGATAGACCGACATGAAATGAAATGGAAGATGGCACACACGCACGTACCAAAGTGATAGAGCGACGTCTCCATAGTGTAGAAGAACCAGAGCATGAGCTTGGACTGCATGAGGCGCCACTGGTTCTCTAACACGAACGTGAGCTGCTTGAACGTCGCGATGCCCAGTTTCCGGTGCAGCGTGAACGTCATGAGCAGGAACGACACAAGCTCGATGATGGCGTACACGAGCACGTTAAAGATCGTGCGCTTAAACTCTTGTGCGTCCAGGTTCACGAGCTGCGAGTAGTACAGGTGGTTGTCTAAGTTATACGTGGACACGATGTAGAGGCTGTAGATCATCGGCACGACCACTTCGGCGTACTCGACGAGCACAACAAACTCGACCGCAAACAGCAGCTGCGTGACTTTGTTGACGAAGTCGAGCCACCGCTCCTTGCTCTCGAACGCGGCCTCGCAGATAGCATCCAGCTGAGGCCTTGCTCTATCAGTAAAAGTCAGGAACTTGGCCGAGGCTGAGAAGATCTGCGCCGGGTTCTTAGCAAAAGGCTTGATCAACTTCTTGGAGACGAAGAACCGGACCGCGTTGCCACTGTTCGTGCACACTGGACGCAGCGAGGGGTGTTGACTGACTCTCGGGTCTTCGTCAAGGACATGGAGCGCGACTTCCAGAAACGGCTGCCGTGGAGCCGGTGGCCTCGAGGGATCCGCGCCATGAACGTCATCACGTCGTCGTGGAGCTCGATGATGTCACGGAGCGACAGCAGCGCCTGCACGAGGTCGACGAACGAGATCACGAGCGT
>JAADXK010000839.1:0-14797 GCA_023337805.1 Globisporangium barbulae | reverse complement strand
CTGCAGTGAGCTTCTCTGGACGCCCCGGTCGACGCACAGGCGGAACGCTCGGATCAGCTCTCGCTTTCGCTCTTTTCACACGCTTGCATAGAGCGTTTGCACTGATTTTGTTTTCGAGTTGCTTCGACACCACTACAGGAGTGAGTCCAGCTGCAAGCATCTCATCCGCCTTCATGTACAAAGCTTCCTTCTTGCGCGCTTCGGCCATCTTCTTGCGCGTCTCGGACATCTTCAATCTACCTCTCGGTGTGTCAGAATTAAACACTTTCTTTTCAAAATATAACAAAGTAGTTTCTACGCTAACAACATATTTTCAAATTTCAAAAAACATTTTTTTTAAGAGGCTACTATTGAGTGTACATGTTCCATACAAAAATGATTACTAAAAGGGGCGAAACGATGGCATTCATTTTGTATCGAAATTGCTATATAAGGACCGAAAGACATTCCAAGCAAACATTACTTTCACAAGCAGCCATGGCGCCGTCAGCACCACCTTCGACGCGGCCGATGTTCGCGATGCTCTGCGCAAACAACGTGAATCGCAGCACAGAGGCGCACGATCACCTGCACGCCGCGGGTCTGCGTGTCTGCTCCTTCGGCGCCGGCAACAAGGTGCGCTTCCCGGGCCCGTCGCGCTATGACCCGCGCATCTACGAGTTCTTCACGCCGTACCGGGTCATGTACGATCAGCTCAAGAGCGAGAACGCCGACCTGTACGTGTATTAATCATTATTCGCATGGGTTCTCTGCGCTCTAGATTATGCTGCATTTGATCGCACGCGTACTGATCTGTGTGTATGTGTATGCGCAGATTTCGGCGCAACGGTGTGCTGTCGATGCTTGAGCGCGACATCCTGACGAAAGAGTGTCCACAACGGTGGCAAGACCTGAGCGTGAAGGAGTTGCACGAGCTTACCGTCGTGCTGTGCTTCGACGACCGCATCTTTGATATCGTGCTCGAGGACCTGCAGCTGCGTGTGGGCAACGGCGATTGGAAGCCGCTGCATCTCCTCTGCCTCGACACGAAAGACACCCCCGAGCACGCCAAGATCGGTGGCTCGCTCGCGCTCGAGCTTTGCCAATCGGTGCGTCTTGTATACGTATCAGGTGAGCTTGTATTGCCTTGTGGCAATGTGGCTGACTGCTTTGTTCTGTATGTGTGATGGTGATAGATCGACAGCCTCGCAGACGTCGAGGAAGGCATGATCGACGCGATCAACCAGTTCGAGGCAAAGCACAAGGTGCATTTGCAGTACTCGCTGCTGCATATCTAGTTCCATAGTAAGGTATTACCATTCATTTCATATACTCACATGCCATGCACAGTCAGGTATAGTATACAATTTCATTGCCTATTTGCTCAAATATTGACGAATACTCATCGCAACGGACGCAAACCTGCCGTGGCCTCCTCTGTTCCATCTACAGCACAGTCTCTCTGTCTGTATTCCAACCTCATGTTTGCACGTTGTCCTCCAGCAAGCTCACGGCTTTTATTTTAAATATGTAGTGTACACTTCGTCGTTCTTGTTCGTTTACAGATTTGTGGTTTCTTCATCACGCTTCTCGCCAGGTGCTACTTCGTCACCATTCGCTGCTGCTTCTTGGTGCAATTTGCTGCTTGCTCTTGATTCACATTTTCACTGCGTACTCGCCACTTTGCTGTCGTCATCCGTCGTGTCGTAGCCAAACGACTCAAAATCAAGCTGTTACAATAACAAAGTAGACACATTCGATGCAGGTCACAGCATGTCAGCTCGCAAACTCACAGTTATCGTATTCATATACGTGACGGTACCTTGAACTTGCTGTTCTCGCGGAACTTTGCCAGGTCGCGGTGGATCGTGGGCGAGAGCGGCAGCACTGAGGCGGGCACCGTCACGCCTGTGATCCACGGGTGGTCGAGCACCTGCTTCATCGAGAACCGGTCGGCCGGGTCGAGCACGAGTAAGTGGCACACGAGGTCCTTCGCGTCCTCGCTGATCGACTCCCAGGCCTCGTCCTCAAAGTCGAAGCGGCACGCCTTGATGTTCGCGATCATGTCGTTGTCCGAACGCTCGCCATCTGGGTCGAACGGGTGGTACCCGCAGAGCCTGGTATAGTAGAGATGTGTCAATGTCATTATAGAGTATCGCCATCGCAAGTCAAGCCAATCACTAGATAGACTCACAGGATGTACAGGATCGTGCCAAGACTCCACGAGTCAACCTTGAAGTCGTAGCCGAAGACGACGCCCGAGCCGCTGATCATCTCGGGTGCTGAGTACCCCCATGTGCCGCACTTGGTCTTCATGTTCGTACCCGTGAAGATCTTCGCGAGCCCAAAGTCCGCCACTTTGATCACCGCGTCGTCGTCGTTCGGCGTCGACAGCAGGATGTTCTCGGGCTTCAGGTCGCGATGCACAATGCCATTCCTAGTACAGGCAAACATGGGATACAACAAAGTCAGCGAATTAGTCAGTCTCTCTGTATCAACAACACACAGTAAGCCAGGAGTCAAATCAACGAACGTACTCGTGTAGATAGTGCACCGCGTGCGCCATATCACGCACGTGGCGAACGCAGTCCGCCTCCGAGTATGGCCCCTTGTCCGCCAGGCGCTCAAAGAGCTCCCCGCCAGTACAGAGTTCGAGCACGAGCTGCACCTCGCGCGCGGTCTCGAAGACGTCGATGAGCTCCACGATGTTCGGGTGCTGTTGGACCTTCTGCAGAACGCTGATTTCCGCGCGCAGCCGCTTCTCGTCTGTGAGGAAGCGCTTGATCTTCTTGATCGCCACGGCGCGACCCGTGCGCTTGCACTTGCCGCGGCACACCACCGCGTAGTGACCTCTGTCGTGCAGCATATGATGATATTCACACACAGATACATCCATCAAGCGCATGAGAGACCTGGTGCGCATGTGTACATGCACATCGTCACAGCAACAACATTAAACACAGCACGTGACATACCTGCCGATGTTCTGGCTCTGCATGTCGTACATGTCTTCGACACGACGGTTCGGGCGCACAGGGGTCGCCACGGGCGCCGCGGCGAGCGGCAGGTTTGGGTTCATAGCGTCCACAGTTTTCTCTGTATGCACTAAACGGACATGTGTAACCGGAGCGCTCCCAGCTGGCTCGTGCCACGTCTCGACGGTCAGCTTCGGTGCGCGCGTACTCGCCATTATCGCGTTCTCACTCTCGCTCTCGGGCGGTCGCGTCGCTCCCGCGTCCGATATCTCGGCTTCTACATGACAGAAAGAGGTCGACGAGCCGGGAATCGATGCGCCTGCGTCTTCTTTATATGCGGAACCCATGTGATCTTCTGGCTCGTACTTGAAGCCCGCGTCATGGCCCACGTAGCGCATCGACTGCTGGTTCCCCATGGTCGTAGCTCTTCAAGACTTTAGATTGTGTAAAGTGCGTTTTGGGACTTTTTGTAAATAAATAAAAGGAACATAACAAAAGATGAATGTCATGGCTACTTATCTCTTGGCAATGCTTAAGCCTCCCGCTGCACTAAGAATTGACTATAGCCATGTCCACAAGGCCAAGGAACTGGTACTTGTAGTACTATTTGAATATTATGACAAGGTGCGGCAAGTAATGCTGCAGCATGAATTGGTCGTGGATGTCGACTCACCCATCCAGCACTGGTAGTCGCGCCTCATGGATGGGCAGGACACGAGCTCTTTCCTACCACCTGACAAGCGCCGCTCTGGTACACAATCCTAGACATCCTAGACATAGCAAGTGAGCAAATAGAGCTAAACATTTTGAATAAACATCTGACACATATCACAAGTTTCCATCTCCCGACTGCCACCCATAGCCAAGAGCTGTGGTGACTTGTTGTCCCCATACTGTCATTTGTGGGCAGCTTTTGACTGCTTCCATTTTGGTAAGGCCACGAGGGACGTTCTTAGGGCAAGACTAACGCTTCTCAGTCACCACCTTCGCAAAGCCAATTTGCGATGGCATGATGATGCCGATCAAGTGAACACGACGGCACCGTGCAAAAGCGATCTGTCACGAGCGCATGATAGACGCTTTCCTCTCACTTGCTGTATAAGAATGTAATTATTTCTAATACTGTGATTAATTTATGTGAATAATATTATTATGTTATTTACTAAAAGCTACTGATTCGTGGATGCGTTGTTGTGTCTTGTAACAAATTCAGGAGAGTACAAGAGCTGGGCTTCCGCCAAAAACCGGATGCATTTGGTTGCATTTGCTGCAGAATTCGCACGCACATGCAAAAGCATCAGCATGGCGGCAGGTGATGGCGACGACAGCGGCGCGCGCGGCGATCTGCTCGCGAACGTGAGCGCTGCAACCTTCGAGGCGCGCGTGAAAGAGTACCAGGCGGCGTTCCGCAGCTTCCTGGAGGCGTGCTGCAGAGAGGATGTGCAGACTTTGCATCGCTCGCTCGCCTCGGGTGGCGGTGCTTCTTCCAGCATGCTGCTGGCCGCCGCAACGCCGACTGCGAGCGACGCGCAGCAGCAGAGCTTCGCGTTTTCACTCCGCGTGTGTGCGCAGGTGCTGCTGGACTACAACCCGAGCCTGGGTACCCTGCTGTTCCGTCATCCGGACCAGTTCTTGCCGCTCTTCCACGCCGCACTGGCGCAGGAAATCACGTCCGTCGCGGCGTCCGTGACAGCTCCAGCAGCAACCTTGCGAATGTATGCACAAGACGCGCAAGGCTTCTCTGCGCTGCCACTTAAGATCCGGCAGAAGCTGAAAGTGCGCATCGAGTTCCTGCCACCTGTGAACCCACTGCGCAAGATGACGATCAGTACCATCCGCTCGAACGACGTCAAGCAGCTGATCCAGATCGCCGGAACTGTCGTGCGAACAGGAATGGTAAGTGCGTGTGGCCTTTGTGCATTATATTGTAGCTTTGAAGCTGCGTGTATGTGTGGAGCGCCACGTGCAAAAGTTAACAGTGAGCTTACTGATCGCTTGTGTTTGCTTCTCTCCACTTGCCAGATCAAAATGCAGGAGACGTCTCGCGAATATCAGTGCAGCAACTCTCGATGTGGGTATCGTTTCCTGGTCAAGTCCGACCCCGAGCAGGGCAACATCCTCGAGATTCCGGTAAGAACAATTGTGCTTCTCGAGTTTCGTCTTTAAGCGGTGCTGTTGATGCTAATAACGGTCACATGATTATGCTGCGCAGAAAGTGTGTCCGTCCGAAAACAGTGGCAAGCCCTGCAAGTCGACGCATTTTGACATTGTCGAGAACTCGCGAGTGGTGTCCGACCACCAGATCATCAAGATCCAGGAGCAAGTCTCGAAGCTCGGCGTCGGATCCATCCCTCGCTCCATCCTGGTTGTGCTCGAGGACGATCTCGTAGACTCGGTCAAGGCTGGCGACCACGTCGTTGTCGTGGGGATCCTGATGCGCTGCTGGAGACCAGTCATCAAGGACATTCGGTGCGACCTCGAGACGATCGTGAAGGCAAACAGCATTCGCATCAAGAACGCGACCTCTGCGCATGTTCTCGTCACGGAAGAGCTCAAGAAAGAGTTTGCGCAGTTCTGGAAGCATCATGAGCGCGAGCCGATGCGCGGCCGGAACGAGATCATCGCGAGCATTTGCCCCAAGGTCTACGGCTTATTTATTGTGAAGCTGGGTGTGGCGCTGACTGTGATTGGCGGCTGCACGCACGTCGACGGAACCGGAATGAAGACGCGAGGAGAGCCGCACATGCTGCTCATTGGAGACCCAGGGACAGGAAAATCACAGTTTCTCCGATTCACTGCAGAGCTCAGTCCGCGCTCAGTGCTCACGACAGGAATCGGCACAACAAGTGCTGGACTGACGTGCACGGCAGTGAAAGATGGCGGCGAGTGGATGCTGGAAGCTGGCGCGCTGGTACTAGCAGATCGAGGCGTGTGCTGTATTGACGAGTTCAGCAGCATCCGCAGCAACGACCGAACCTCGATCCACGAGGCTATGGAGCAGCAAACGCTCAGCGTCGCCAAGGCAGGACTGGTGTGCAAGCTGAATGCGCGGACGACCATCTTCGCAGTGACAAACCCGAAAGGTCGGTACGACCCCAACGCGGATGTGTCTGTCAACACTGCGATCGGGAGCCCGCTCCTGAGTCGATTCGACTTGATCTTGGTGCTGCTGGATCGGATGAATCAGAATTGGGACCAAGTGGTGTCGTCGTTCATCTTGAAACAGTCGACAGGCCAAGTCGGCATCAAACAGGAGAAGATCAGCGGTAATCCTTCGTTCAATTTGCTTGGAGGTGTGCCAAGCGCAGAAGAGCAAGCTATGGTGGAGGAGAAGAAGAGGAGGAAAGCGGAAAGCGACGAGCTGCTGTGGTCAATCCCGAAGTTGCAGGCGTACATTTGCTTTGTCAAGGACAAGTACCAACCGCAGTTGTCCCGTAGCGCCATGACGATCCTGCAGCGCTATTACCAGCTCCAGCGATCGTCCGACACCAGAAGTGCTGCACGGACAACGATCCGATTGCTGGAGAGCTTGACGCGCTTGTCTCAAGCGCACGCTCGGTTGATGTGCCACGACGAAGTGCAGGTCATGGATGCAGTGGTTGCAGTGTTTGTGATGGAGGTGAGTAAGGCGACCGACAGCTGCTCTTCGATGCTCGGAGGCGGCCTCGAGTCCGTTCTTCACTCTGATTTTGCCGAAGACCCGACCGCAGAGTACGCACTGCAGGAGAAAATGGTTCTCGAGAGTCTCGGGTTGAACGAGCTGTCAACTTGTCCAAGCACGAGTCAATATTCCCAGCCTCACGGGGGTAGCCAATTTCACAAGCGCTACGACGAACCGAGAGCGTCACAAGCGTTCGCCGCATCGTCAGCTGACGACTCGTCTCGGCATCACCGGTACCCAGCGCAGAAACGCTGGCAAGCAGACGGGGATGAAGAGAAAGGGTCCACATCGAAGCGACATCGTTTCGGCGATCCACCGACACAGTCATCTCAGCGAAGCTCCTGGAGCGAGCGTCTCAGTGGTGCTGCCGCAGGTGGACTAAATCGGCAACGCAACAATAACGACGACTTCGGAAACGATGAGCATGCGGACAGTGGGAACAGCAACGCGAACGCCGGCCAGCGCTCTCGGTTTTTCAGCAAGTGGAGCCAGCATGGAGACGGAAGTAGCCAATCTGTCACGAGCAAGTGGCGGAAATAATAAATGAGGATAGTAATGTCAAAACTCTGAGTGGTGGCTCTGACTTGGCATCGACACGTAGGAAGTGCAGACCAGCAGCATCGTACTCAATGGACTGACGAACGTTGTACACGCAGCAAATAAACGGAGGCGATGCTGAGAGCGTTGACGAAATGGCAGCGTTTTGGCCACTCGTTAATGTGTGGAAGATGCAAGGTTCAAATCGGACATTCGGTGTAAGAATACAAGACGTATCAGAAACCAGAAAACGCTGGAAGCCAACGTTGACCACACAAGAGAGCGCAGGCGCTGAACTTGTCCCGTAGAGGAAGATCTGGTCGGGATCCACTCAACGCGACATAGCGAAGGAGAATGAAGAGAGCGCATTGAAACAGATCAGGCACTCACGCAACGGTAACGCGGCAGTCACCTGCCTCTGCTCTTGTGGACAGTCTGAGCAAGCGCGAGGGCCTTCTGTCACCAGCTGGGCAGCAATGGATGCGCTCCTCCTCGTGCGCACCCTATTGCATCTTCTGAGAAGATGTGCGCATGCAGCCTGCCGAGTCCTCTTTCGAAGCACATCAGCAAGTTTGCTGTTAATCCAGAGCATGACGTTCTGCGAGTGTGTCTCGACGTCGTTTGGTTGTCAAAGTGGCAAATCGTCAATGTATTGCAAACAAGGAGATGGACATTATTTCTTTTGACACGATAATCCTCGCTCCACTGTCATATGCGACGTGTGTTCACCTCTAATTTGTATGCGTCACTCAATCGAGGTACCTACAAACCGATCACTGAAGAGCTGGACGCTCTTTTTTGACCGTGGTACCGGTATCCCATCAGACATCCCTCCCATCTGGCAGGAGAACGAGCAATGATGGTGCGTCTTTTTCTTGGCCGCTTTGGTTGCTCTGCTTGCTTGTGCTTGCGCGCATTTCGTTCTCTCAGCTGTCGCTGTCGCTCACTCGCTCTTTCTCTCTTTCGAGGCAGGAACCCGTCGCCACAGCGTCGTCGGAAGAACACACACACCGCGTGAGTCCCGCATTGCGCTGCGTTGCGCAATTCATCTCACACTGCACAGTAGCAGATACCCAAGAAACAAGCGTGTATCGGAGACCATGGCTAGAGGACAGACGGCGGGGGTGCCGATCATGCTCCTAGACGAGGACCAGCAGCGCTCGCTGCAGCAGACGACGCGGCGCACCAACTCGACGGGTCGCGGCTCGAGTAACTACCGTCTCGACTCGTTCGGCGGCGTGAGCTCCGGCTCGTTCCCGATGACGCCGCCTAACGCCGCCAACGGCGGGCCGCGCACGAACTTCACGACCGGCCAGAAGCAGCATCCACGGACCAACTTCACGACCGGTGAGCCGCGCACGAACTTCACGTCGGCCCGCCTGAACGAACCGGCACCCCAGGGCTCGGGCAGCGCCGGCCGCGCGACCGACCTGAGCAACGGCACGTTTAACAGCAGCCCCAAGACCAACTTCACCTCGCAACGCTTCGGCGGCGGTGCGTTCGACCCGAACGAGCCCTACCGCGACTTTGCGCCAGTGATGATGTCGGACGGCCTGTCAGACGAAGAGACCGACGAAGGTCCGAGCGTCGGCTATGTCGGCAGCAGCAGCGGCCTGCGACTCTCGGTGTCTTACATCCTCGTCGGTGTCGTGCTCGGCGTCGGCCTCGGCATCCTCTTCAGTACGATCAAGGTGTCCGACCTTGCGGTCGACTGGATCTCACTCCCAGGTGACCTCTTCCTCCGCGCACTCAAGTCGCTCGTCATCCCTTACGTCTTCTGCTCGGTCGCCGTGGCTATCGGAGACATCGTGTTCGTCGGCAAGGTCTCGGTCGTCGGACTCCAAACGTTCAAGGTGTTCGCGATCATGTGGGTCACGTCGGGGCTCCTGGGCATGGGCGTCGCGCTGCTCTTTCGTCCGCTCTTCCGTCTCGACCGCGCGTTCGTGGCCACGCCGACCAACGCCGTGGGCTTCACGTGCGCGAACGGCATGCTGCTGCAGCTCCAGAGCGACACCTCGATCGCATGCACGGGCAACGCGACGCTGCTGGGTGGCGTGGTCGACACGGCGGCCTTTGAGGTCAACGACATCAACGACGTGTTCTCCAAGAACGTCAAGTCGGCGCTGGCGCTCATGACTGTAAGCGACCAGATCCTCGCGATCCTCAACCTGATCGTGCCCAAGAATATCTTCATGTCACTGTCGAACGGCGACGTGCTCTCGACGATCACGTTCGCGATGGTCTTCGGCGCCATCGCTGGCCGCAACTTCTTCACCAAGACGCGCAAGGTCAACTACCTGTATCTAGTGCTGCTGCAGCTGCGCAACACGTTCTTCCTGGCGCTCGAGTGGGTCATCTGGCTCACGCCGGTAGCGGTTGTCTCTATCATCGCCGGCTCGTTCGCGGACAACCAGGACTCGTGGCAAGAGCTCAAGAAAGTGTACACGTACATCCTGGCGTCGATAACCGCGGGCGTGCTGCAGATCATGGTCACGCAGCCGGCGATCATCTTCGTGCTCACGCGCTGCAACCCGTACAAGCACATGACGCACATGAAGCAAGCGTACATCTTCGCGTTCGGCGTATCGTCGTCGCTGGCCACGGCGCCCGTGACGCTCGCGTGCATTAAGAAGGCGCGCGTGTGCTCGCAGTCGCTCGCCAACTTTGTCATCTCGATCGGTGCGTGCTCCAACTTGTCCGGCATGGCGTTCTACTTCCCCATCGCGATCGTGTTCCTGGCCGAGTCCTCAGGCAACGGCGAGCAGCTCACGCCGTGGCGTCTCGTGGCCATCTTCCTGCTTTCAGTACTCGGCTGCGCGGGCACACCACCGATCCCGAACGCCGGTATCACGCTCACGGCCACGGTCTACAAGACGGTCTTTGGCGTGAGCGACCTGCCCGTGACGTTCCCACTCTTCATCGCGATGGACTTCCTTGTCGATCGGATATCCACGGTCTGCAACGTGAATGACGACATCATGGCGCTTAAGGTCATCGCGGAGAACACGGACGAAACGATTGTGGGCGACCACCTCGGCGAGCGCGAATAGGCGAGCAGTGAGCATGAAGATCTGTGTCGTGGTGATTGGAGGCTTATTATAGCCCAATATATTCTATTTTTGTTTGTTTAAGAACTGATTATTACCAGATATAGCCCAGCCTGTTGTGGTCCATTTGTTGCACATTCCAGCCCATCCCTAACGCGCCTGTCTGACGAGCCAGTTCGATGATCGATGGCGCCTTCATGATCACTCCCCTTTTTAGTGACTATACAACAGAGCGTTTGTATTTGTCACTCTTTCGGGGATCAACGAAAGTGAAGCCATCTGCTTGCTCGCACACCTATCACGACTGGAATAGAGTGCACCGGCACGGCGCGCCATTGGCTTGGGTGCCAAGGGGTTTCAGGCTGTTGCCGGTCGTTTTCGTCACCTGCCGCGTCTCTCTTCGCACGCCAGCGACGAGCGGATGGCCCGTACAACTGCAAGCGCCGTACACAACGCAGCAGCTCAGCCCAGTCCAGTCTAGTCCTCATCACCCACCTCAGGAGCTCCGAGTTGTGCGTCAGTTGAATTCACGCCGCTCAGCTCCAGCTCTCACGAATCAGCACTTGACAACATCGAGCATCCCCAGCACACAACCATGGCCACGCCGATCGTCCTCCTCGATGAAGAGCAGCAGCGCTCCCTCTTGCAGCAGCAACAGAGCTCGGGCCGCACGCACTTCGGCGCTCCGAGCACCAACCCACGCCAGGACTCGTTCGAGGCCGAGTTCTCGAACGCTCCAAGTACGAACCCGCGTCAGAACTCGTTCGGAGCCACGTCTGCGAACTCGTACCCGATGACCCCTGCCTCCGAGCCGTCCGGAGAGAGCACACGGTCAAACTTTGCGGCCGCCAAGACCAACTTTACGTCCGCCGAGCCGCGCACGAACTTCACCTCGGCCGCCATGTCAGCGAGGACTAACGAGCGCCGACTCCACGACCACGTCGTGGCCACTAGCGGCCGCGCCACCGATGCCAGCGCCATGCCGAGCAACGGGACGTTCAACAGTAGCCCCAAGACCAACTTCACGTCGCGCAAGTTCGTCGCAGACTTTGATCTCAACTACGGCGACTCAACGCCGCCGCTGCTCTCAGACCGGCTGTCCGACACGATGGGGCCGGACGAAAAAGAGGCTGTCGTTGGCTACGTCGGCAGCAGTAGCGGTCTCAAGCTCAAGGTGTCCTACATCCTCATCGGCGTGGTGCTCGGCATCGGCCTCGGTGTGCTCCTCAGTTCCCTCAAGGTCTCCACGCTGGCTGCTCGGTGGGTCTCGCTGCCCGGCGATCTCTTTCTCCGCGCTCTCACGGCGTTGGTGGTACCATACGTGTTCTGCTCGGTCGCGGTCGCCATCGGGGACATCGTGTTCGTCGGCAAAGTCTCTGTAGTGGGGCTGCAGACATTCAAGGTCTTTGTGATCATGTGGATCGCCGCAAGTCTGCTGGGCATGGGCATGTCGCTGCTCTTCCGGCCGATGTTTCGGCTCGACCGCAAGTACATCTCGGCGCCCACGAACGCCATCGGCTTCACGTGCCCGAACGGCAAGTTGCTCGAGACGCTCTCCAACAGCTCGATCGCATGCGCTGGGAACTCGACCACACTCGGCAGCATCGTGGGTGCCGCGGCCTTTGAGGTCAACGACATCAACGACGTGTTCTCCAAGAACGTCAAGTCGGCGCTGGCGCTCATGACTGTAAGCGACCAGATCCTCGCGATCCTCAACCTGATCGTGCCCAAGAATATCTTCATGTCACTGTCGAATGGTGACTTGCTCTCGACGATCACGTTCGCGATGGTCTTCGGCGCCATCGCTGGCCGCAACTTCTTCACCAAGACGCGCAAGGTCAACTACCTGTATCTAGTGCTGCTGCAGCTGCGCAACACGTTCTTCCTGGCCATGGAGTGGGTCATGTTTCTCACGCCCGTGGCCGTCGTGTCGACCATCGCCGGCTCGTTCGCGTCCAACCAGGACTCGGTCAGCCAGCTCAAGGACGTGTACCTGTACGTGCTCGCGTCGATCTGCACAGCCGTGATCCAGGTGCTGCTCGTCCAGCCACTCATCATCTTCCTACTCACACGCTGTAACCCGTACAAGCACATGGCGCACATGGTCGAGGCCTACGTGTTCGCCTTCGCCGTGTCGTCCTCGGTCGCAACGGCGCCGATCACGCTCACGTGCATTAAGAAGGCGCGCGTGTGCTCGCAGTCGCTCGCCAACTTTGTCATCTCGATTGGTGTCTGCTCCAACATGTCGGGTGCGGGCTTCTACTATCCGCTCGGCATCATGTTCCTCGCCGAGTCCTCGGGTAACGGCGCCGAGCTCACATCGTGGCGTCTGCTCGCGGTCTTCCTGCTCTCGATCCTGGCGTGTGCCGGTACACCACCGATCCCGAGCGCCGGTGTCGTGCTCATGGCCACGGTCTACAAGACGGTCTTTGGCGTGAGCGACCTGCCGTCGACCTTTCCGCTGTACCTCGCCGTCGATTTCCTTGTCGATCGGATATCCACGGTCTGCAACGTGAATGACGACATCATGGCGCTCAAGGTCATCGCGGAGAACACGGACGAAACGATCGTGGGCGACCACCTCGGCGAGCGCGAATAGGCGAGCAGTGAGCACTGGAGGCAGGCTATCGCCTTGATGGAGGCGAGTGGCTGCTGCAAGGCAGGAGGAGGGCACAACGAGAAGTGACCACGACGTTATATTGGTGTTGTTATTTTATACACGTCAACTGTTTCGTTCCAGCAGCGCCGTAGAGAAAATCAATCAACCGCCGGTAATAATGAAGAAGCGTTGAGCCTGCATTCTACAAGCGCTTCATCAGTTGTAGCCACACAGCGAAAGCTCACGGTCTCTCTTCCTATCAATCGACAGGTGCGAGACCCAGGTGCCGTGCCTCTTTACAAGCTCCTTGGTATCCATCCGTATGGAGCTGGAATTCTTGTTGAGCATGAGCGGCTCCAGTCACGAGCTGGCATCACAGATCACAAGGTGTCGTCCACCATTATAGACAAAGCGCTCAATTCACCCAGGCAATTCTCCCATGCACATGCGTGGACGAACTGGAAGACTGGCAGTTTCGTCACAATGACATGCATGGAAAACAGATCGCGTACTATATTCTTAGTCACGAGAGATTCTGGACTCGCGTCGAAATGCGTCCAGGAGCTAACGAGCGAACGAGAGGAGCTCGAGAGTGACTGCTCCATAATGGAGAAAAGAGTTTTGCATTTCAGTGCACCCTTGAGTCCAGTCGAGCTTGGCTGCCATGCTCTGTATGCACTGGTGGTTGGAGTTGGAGTTACAGAAGTCTGGTATACTGGAAGCCTCGGTTAGTGATCCAGAGGCGACCTGAACCTCAGCGGTCGGAATTGAGGTGGTCGGAGCAATAGCCGTTAAAGTCACCGTCGCAGGATCCACCAAAGGTGATGTGACCGGTGCGGCAGTTGTCAAGGCCGGGATCACTGGTGCAGCACCAGCAATCTCCATAGAGTTGAGCGTGGAGCTGGATGGTGGGCAGAACTGGATAACTGATGCAATGAACCGTAGCACCGTCGCCGTTGGTCGGTGTCGCTGGCGCGACTGTCGTTGGAGTGGAGAAAGAGGTATTGATTCTGCTCAGTCATTCGCAAAGTTTGCCAATCTGCTGAACCAGGACTCTCGTAAACGCTGTTGGCGTCGTACCGGTCGCCAGAAGCAGGGCCACCTCGGCTAATCGAACGAGGAGCTTCGTATGGACCATGGCCGTTCAGGTCGACAGCTTCGCCAAAGCTGATAGTGGAACTGGTTTGAAGCGCCGGCACCTGATTCGCACTGAGAGAAAGAGAGCCCGTGCAAAAGACGTTCTGCTACGACCACTCCAGTCAATTGGACTACTCTTGCCTTAACGCATGTGGTTCGCTATGCGCCAGCGCAAGTGAACTGAGCACTTTGACAGCAGACTTGCTCGGAGTCGGTGTGATCTCGACTGCTAGTGGGCTCCAATCTCCAGGGCGTATTATCTCAATATTTAGTTCTGTGTATCTCAAAGTAACCGAATATATTGGAATACACACAGGCTTTGATAGTGTTGTCCTGCCAGCGAGACAAGCTTCGAGTGACGTGGATCTCTAGCTCGAGGAGATGCAAATGGTCCTTGACTCGCTACAACGAATATCGTTCTTACATGCACTTCTGCCGCTGCTGCTGACCCTTTGGCGCCGGAGTGGGCTTTGGGGTCGAAGCCTGCTTGGGAATCACGGTTGTCTTGGAACACGGAGTCGCCTTTGGAGTAGCGATTGGCTTTGGAACCCGAGCCGGCTTGTGCGTGTGAGCTGGTTTTGGAGCCATCGTTGGCTTTCCAGAAGCTTCCTGGTTCGCACAAGGGACAACTTTGTCTGGACCTGGCAAAACGGTGCCAACAGCGATCGGTGCTGGAGTGACAACTGGAGCCATAGTAGTAGTAGTCGGATTAAGTGGGGCCACAGTAGTCGCCGTTGGAGTGGCTGGTGCCTCGGTGGTTGGCGTAGGAGTGACTGGAGCCTCAGTAGTCGCCGTTGGAGTGGCTGGTGCCTCGGTGGTTGGCGTAGGAGTGACTGGAGCCTCAGTAGTCGCCGTTGGAGTG
>JAADXK010000838.1:0-14809 GCA_023337805.1 Globisporangium barbulae | reverse complement strand
CGTTTTTGACTCTGCTGCTGCCAGAGCGTTCGCGAGTGTTTTCGACGGGATGTGTGGGAACCAGTGCCGTTTGCGCGGTGTCGAAGCGTACCAGGGTAGTAGCGGCTTGATTCGATCGTGTTGTTTGTCGAGGAGCGAGTCTCGACTCCGTTTGGAAGCAGACGGTGGAATATCTGTGAGAGCTGGTGATGGAGAAATGCGACGTTGCGGCTTTGCGGTTCGCGAAGCTGTGTTGCGCAGTACACTGTAGCCGCGAACTCCTCGAGGGTCTGTTTATGGCGTTGGTTTGCTGTACCCGGCAGTGAAGAGAACCGCGGGTAGGAGGATTGCATTAAGACCATGACCTTTCTCGGGATCGAGTTTGTCACCTGCGTTGCGATCGCCAGTCTTGTGCGCAGTTTTGTCAGACAGTCGTCCCAGTTCGCTCGCGTCGTGTCGCCCGTTCCTACTTGTATCCCGAGGTATCGCACTGTTGGCGCGTGCTGGATGACTGGGATTCCGTGCATTGCTCTCTGTCTCGATGCCATGTTGAGGCTGATGTAGCAGCTCTTAGATGGTTGGACCTATAGACAGGAGAGCGAGCCGAACTTGGACAGTACGAGTAGTAGTCGCTTCACTTCTGCTCCTGACTGTACGAAGACTGCCGCATCATCCACGAACGCTGACACCTTGTGTGGCCGATCTTCTGCTCCTTCGGTTGCTATTCCCCGAAGTGTCGGTGTCTGTTCGATCGCCAGCGCCAGCGTCTCTGCTGCAATGATGAACAGCAGTAGAGCCAGCGGGTACCCCTGTCTGATGCCTGATCTCACCTCTCGCTTTGACGACAACTCACCGTTTACCAGGAAGCGTGCCGTCGTGCCTTCGTGCAGTCGCCTGATGCGGTCTACGAACTGTGCGCTGAAGCCGAATCCGGTGGGGGCCAAGAACATGAATCCGGGGTCGAGCATGTCGTAGGCCTTTTTGAAGTCTAGCAGTACTGCCCGAGCGGCTCCTACATTGGCAGGTGCTCGTCGTAGAACGCTCTCTGCAGGGTCGCTTGCATCAGGATCACCGATTTCTCCATCACTCTACTCTTGACGAATCCTTGCTGCGTTTCACCGATGATTTTCCACAGTTGCTTCTGGAGTCTCGCCGCGATGATCGCTGCGAAGATCTTGTAGCACGTCGACAGCATGGTGATCGGGCGGTAGTCCATCAGATTGTCGGAGTCTCCGTTCTTGCGTAGCGGGACAACTTGACCTTCCAGAAAGGGGGGAGGGATTTCTCCGCCTGCGAGGATTTGGTTGAACACCTTCACCAGTGTGGGCGCCAGAGGTTCTCGCAGTCCTTGAAAAAGTCGTTACTCAGACCGTCTGGCCCGCTTGCTTTCAGTCTTTGCAGCGACTTGATCTCGCCTTCCACTTCCGCCTCGGTCATCTGTGCTGTCAGTCCTTGATTCCACTCAGGCGCGACTCTGCGGTTATGTGGTACCTTCACGAGTTTGTCGAATGCGTCCGCGAGTTGTTGGCCACTTTTCATTGAGTGTGGTCTTCTGCCATTTGGCTCGCTTCGAACACTGATCAACAAGACGGCCATCATTCATCAGCCATTCTCGGTGTGTCTTCAATGACAAGACCACCACTCGCGACCCCCCCATCACTTGGTGTCCACAATGACGAACGAGACTGTCATTCAGTGACTACCTTCCAAATTTAGGACAGCCGAACTTGAGCTTTCTGGTATTTATGGCGACCCCAGCGGACTGAGTCACATGACCACAGCACGAGACCGACAACTCTGACATTCAGAAATCAAGCAGCCCATCCCTCTACCCTGCCTCAGAGACGCCGCTGGCGCCATGAATGCGTTCACAGGTCGCCGTCGCAAGAGCGAGGTGTTCCCTATGTTGAGCCTGCACCCGGACCCTCGCTCGTCTGCTTTAGCTCAGGGCTCGGACGGTTCAGCGCGACGACGGCTCAGCAAGATGACGACCGTCGTGCGCTCGAGCCTCACCGCGCCAGTGCAGCCACTTACTTTCGTTCTAGAAGAGCCACCGGTGGCTTCACCTTCATCATCGCTTACTGGTGGTACGACGCTGGCATCTGACACTACAGGCTTACCAGGTGAGCTACCACCACTGCCTCCCAAGAAAGCCGCGCTCTTCAGCTCGACCGCGCGCTCAGTCATATCGCAGCGACGAGGTAAACAGGAGCTTCAGCAGCCAGCGATTCCAGACGAAGAAGGAATAAAAACAGCAGGAGACGAGCAAGTCCGACCTGCCGCAATATCAGCATCGACAACATTAGCAGTAGCTGCGCACGATCCGTGGTCGTCAGTGCTGCAGAAAGTCGCCAAGAAGATCAACGCGACGTCCGTGAGCGAGTCGTCGCGCACCTCGCGCATTTCGCTCGCACACGTTCTCAAGAGCCATGGCGTGAAGAACCTTGTCAAGCAGGCGGTCGTCTCCAGCAAAGGCAGTAAAGGCGGAGCGTCATCAGCAGCAGCACAGTCCACATCATCTCCCGAGGAGCGCTCGGCCGTCATGGAGCACTGGGTCAAGACCGCGATGCTGCGCCACCAGACGGACTTCGACGACTCGATTTTTGACGAGAACAACGACGATGAGGACGACGACGCAAAGCTTGGTATCGAGTCGGGCTTTGACGTGCGCGAGTCGCGCACCAAGCAAATGCACGGCCGCACGCTGCTACTAGAGGAGTCGTGTCGGCGCGCGTTCGCACAGAGTGGTGAGAATCGCTCGCAGATGGACCTGCAGGCGCTGAAAGCCTGGTTCCAGATGACCAATCTCAAGATCACGACGGACTTTGAGCAGCTGCAACCGACCGAGCTCGACCTGCTCTGTCGGCGTATGGTGCTCGCGTCGTTCCACCCGAAAGAGGTGGTGTTCCGTCAAGGCGACGAGGGCGACGCGCTCTATCTCGTGTTCGACGGCGTCGTCGAGGTGCGCGTGAGCCAGCGCATTCTGGGCGAGAAGGTCGAGGTGACGGTCTGCGAGCTCTCCAAGGGTGACTACTTCGGCGAGCGCTCGCTGCTGAGCAACGACGTGCGCGCGGCGACCGTGATCGCCAAGACGTCCACGGAGCTCGTGCGCATCTCGAGCAAAGACTACAACATCATGCTCAAGAAGGACCAGATGGAGTTTTTGTCGCGCATGCAGATGGCGAATGGCATGGTCATCCCCAAGAGTGTTCAGCAATCGCAGCGCGAGTACATCAAGGTACTCACGAAGAAGAAGAATGCGCGATCCAAGGCCGACATTGACATGCTGGGCGAGTACCTCCAGACGCTCAAGTTCTTTCGTGCGCTGCCCAAGACCTTTGTGCGCGAGCTCTGCACGGTCGTGGACTTCCTCACACTGCCAGCGGGTACGCACGTGTTCAAGGAGGGCGAGGTCGGCGACCTCTTCTACATCATCTTCACGGGCTCCGTGGACGTGATCGTGAGCTCCAAGGACTTTCGCGGCAACGCGCAGCAGACCAAGCTCATTAACCTCGCCGAGGGCTCGCACTTTGGTGAACTCGCGCTCATGAAGGGCCACGGCATCCGTAGCGCGACGGTCATGACGCGCGAAGAGTGCAGGCTCCTCGTGATCTGCGAGCGCGACTACAACGCGACGCTGCGCCGCATACAGAAGGAGGACCTGTCCAAGCGCGTGGGCGTTTTGGACCAGATCCCGATCTTTCAGACGCCCGAGTGGACGGGCGAGCTGCTCAAGGAGATGTCGTACGTGCTCTCGGAGCAGAAGCTCGCGGCTGGCAGCGAGCTCTTCCGCCAAGGCGACAAAGCGCTCCAGGTCTTCTTCGTCGTGCGCGGCGAGCTCGTCGTGACCAAGGAGATCGTGGACCCGGCAAGCCACGCGGCCCACACAGCCTTCGTCGAGCGCGTCGGCTGCTACCGCGTCGTGGGCGACGACGCGTACGTCCATTGTATAGTATGGTTAAGGCTGTCTGACGTCTGACGTCTGAACAACACTCACGGACTGTCTCTTGTATGTCGTCTATAGGGCGGCTGGGACAACGTTCAACGAGATCATCTTCCGCGAGGTGACGGTGACCGCGAACACGCCCGTGGAGGTACTCGTGCTCTCCAAGTACGACGTCTTCCACCGCCTGTCGCGCGCGGCACGCGAGGCGCTGCGCACGGCCGCGCACTCGCACGCCGAGAGCGTCGTGTATCTCGACCGGTTCCACAAGACGGACAAGTGGACTAAGTACAAGCAGCGGGTGATGCGGGAGTACGTGAACCACGAGCGCCTGGCCAGGATCCTCCCGCAGACGCCGCGGCCATCAGCGCCAGCAACAGCTGATAAAGTCAAGAAGAAGAATCCCAGAAGAGTAGAGACTCAGGCTTCACTTGCGGTTGGGACCAGCCAGAGTGAGAGCTGCAGTACTGTGCTGCCATCTGAGTCATCGGCGGACGTGGCGTCGCTCGTGGCCCACAAGAGTCCGCTGGTGGACGCAAACGAGTTCCTGTTGCTAGCCCCACACGACCACAGGGTACCCGACAACGCGTCCATACGCCCTACGATCGGCCACTTCGTGTCCACTTACAATGCGGACGCACCACCTAGTGCCGCGAGGAAGAAGCAACTGGAGGACGTGCTCGTGGCTGAGCGGCGGCGCCAGGTGGCGGTGCTGAACGAGGGCAACCCGCTCGCGTACTTTGACCTGCAGGAGATCAAGCAGCAGGAGAAAAAGCACCACGCTGAGGCCCGCGGAAGAACCGCGAGCACGCGACGCACGCTGCTCATTGGCAGTGCAGCCTCGCTTGCTGCTGCTAATGGCAATGGCTCGCCCAGCGCGTTCTCTTCGTCGCTCAACTCGTCGCTGCCGTCGCCCATGCCGACAAAGGTGGAGCTCGTGGATAAGGTCGCGAGGTCGGTCATGAACCAGTTTGCGCACGAGAACTTTGTGTTTTCACGTCCAGCGCGGCCTCAGGACGACGACACTGACGGATTTGCTCACAGGAACCGCCGACACCAACATCGTCACGGCGGCAGTGAGAGCGAAAGCATCTCGAGCTCGCGACGGACGTCCTCAGCTCGAAAAGAGCGCGCCGAGCAGCTCTGTGATGGAGACTTTGTAGTCGTGAGCGTCCGCTTCCCCAACAGCAAACCAGTGAATGGCATTGTGCGCTCGCTGCAGTCGCCGCTAATGCGGATCCAGCAAGCCACAGTCTCGCTTTCAGAGGCGCGAGAGATCGTGAAGCGAATGCAAATCCGGGATGTCACTACAGCGCTGACGCACAATGGTTCTGGTGAAGCACTGAGCGAATCACCGCTGCTAGCAACAGGAGCAGCGTACTACCTCGTGCCCAAGAGGAAGTACGCAGTGGTGCCACGCTCAGAGCTTCAGGTTCACGCCGCTGAGGAGACGCTGCAGAGCGAGCTGTGGGAGCGGTTCGCGCGCTCGTCCGTTGCCCCATCTTCGACCAGCGCACTGGCAACTCACAGTAGCCACACAAGGCGGCCGAGCGTGTCAGCAGCGTTCTATAACTCTGGCGTCGCGTATCCTGAGCGTCAGGTCGCCACTGCACCTGTTCCCTCGTCCACACCTCTGGCAATGGTATCCCCGGCAGAGGCCTCAGGACTCTTTGCCTCGTTCCAGAAGATCGAGTTCACTGCAGCAGAGCAGAGCGAGATCACAGCGAGTGCACAGGAAGAAGCAGCTGCTTCTATCAAGCCTCAAGGTGCGATTAAGACTGGCGAGGCACAAGCTGCTGTAGCTGAGCCATCAGATTTAAGTCCAAGCCCGCCCAGTCCACATCCTCGGCTCTTTGCGGTCGCAAGCGTGATCCTCTCCAAGCATGAAATCGAGAACGCCGTGGGTGACGAGTCCTTTCTCTGCGTGCACCAGCTCTTCACGTCCGAGATGCAGGCCATGGACGCCGCACTGAACATGACGCCGCAGCACTTTCGCAACGCGCTGCTCTGCGTCGTGCCCGTGGACGAACCGTTGCACCTGGAAGACGCGTACGACTGGTGCATCCAAGTGGAGTCCGACCGGCGCGAGAAGCGCGAGTCCACGTCGGGCGTCGTGGTGTCGCCCAAGCGCAACAGCCAGATCGGTATCAAAGCGCCACAGCTTTCGCACCATCGCATGTCTGGAGCATCCAACAGAGGAAGTCCTGGACCTCGTAGCCCAGGCGCACCCAAGCCCGGCGGCATACACAGCAGCACAGCAACCACTGAATGGCAGGCTGAGCGCGAGAAGGCACACCGTCTCCATCAGTTCATCTGCTCGCGCCTGGGACAGAAGGCCACGCTGGACAAGGAGCGGCGCGAGCAGCAGGAGGCCACGGGCTTCACACCCAAGGCGCTGCTCACGCTCGACGAGAAACTCGCGACACTGCACGAGTACCTCGAAAGCTCCAACACCGCGGCCATGAACGCACGCGGCACCGGCAGCAGCGCCCACGCGCTGGGCAAGTACCGCCAGATGAAGAAGTTCGGCTCGATCATGAAGGCGCGGCTCGGTTCGACGCTCGGCACCAGTGGCCTCTCACTCAGTCTCCTCAATGGCAGTGCTCCAGCGAGTCCAGGGACGACTGCCCAGCCTGCGTCTCCGCTGACAGCGGCATTGGCGATCAGCAATGCAGCCACACAATACTGAGAAGCAAACGGTTGGTTCTGAAATCCTTGGCTTGAGTGATGTTAACCTTAACGGGGATGGCTACAGTAGCTACACTTTATGAACGTAAATGAGAGATGGGTACAGTCCACTAATCAGGACGTGTAGTAGTGGTTGCCCTTTCTGCTGTCAGAGGACGTTGCCGCGCGTCCTTCTTCGACAGACAGCATGGGTGCGTTGAGCGCAGCGCTCAGCGGCGTCTGCAGCTTATTGTACGTGAGCAGCACGTTCCAGCCGTTGCGGCCAGCCGAGTACCAGTGGCCGTAGGCGACGTACGAGAGCACGGCGGCGGCGACCCAGGCGCAGCTCAGCGCCAGGCCGCGGTGGCTCAGCTGCGCGATCATGTACCAGTCGGCGAGAATCGAGATGGACGGGATGAACGGCACGAGGGGCGCGGCGAAATACAGCGCCTGGTTCGTCTGCTGTGGGCACCTGACGTAGTAGAAGACCGTGACACCGACCGAGAGCACGAGGCAGACGATCGCGAGCACGAGACACACGTCCGAGCCTCGGTTCACTGAACCCTCCTGGTACAGGAACGCCGCGAGGCCCGTGAGCACCACGAGCGCGGCAATGAGCTGGCCGCCGAGTACCGGTGACGCGTTGCGCGTGCGGATGTTGAGCAGCGCGACATTCGCGAGGATGAACGACATCATGACGCCGAAGTTCACGATGTCCCAGAGCGTGTCAAACGGCAGCACGATGGCGACGACCGTGAGGAAGAGACCGGAGATGAGGATGTTCCAAAATAAGTTCTTGCGGCTGTTCACCTGCGCGAAGATCTTGGGGATGAGCCCGTCGCACGCGAGCGCGTAGTTGACGCGTGGCTGCGCCAGGAAGCCCACGAGCACGACTACAGGCATCGTCACGGTCTCACCGGCGCGCACGATCGTGCCAGCCCACTTCCAGCCGTGGTACTCAAAGCCGTCGGCGAAGGAGCCGGCGTTTAGGTACGGGATCATGCCCGAGAGCACGAAGGAGCAGAGCGCGCTGATGAGCACGGTCGCGATGACGACGATCATGACGGCGATGGGCACGTTGCGCTTGGCGTTGCGAGCCTCGCCCGAGAGGCAGCAGACCTCGTCAAAGCCCGAGAAGCCAAAGAACGCCTGCGAGGCGCCCGTGATGACACCCTGGAAGCCGAACGCCTTGCCCACCCCCTCGAGCTCCGTGCGCTTGGGGAGGAACGGCGAGAGGTTGTCCGTGTCGAGCGCCGCGAGGCCCGCGACCACGATGAACGCAACGACCGAGACCTTCATGATCGTGAACGTGTTGACAAAGTTTTTGCCGAAGCGCACGCCTACGAGCAGCACGACCATGGAGAGGAACTGAATGAGGCCGCCGAGCAGGTTTGCGTGCTTGAGGTTGAGCCAATCGAAGTTGCTGTTCGGGTGCTCAAGCAGGAGCCACTCCTGGACCTTGTCGGCCCAGCTGCGTGCCACACCGGCCGCCGAGATCGAGTACTCGAGCGAGACAAGCCAAGCCGCGATGACCGCGGGGAGCTCGCCGATGCCGTGGTACGAGTACGCGTACGTGCTGCCACCCGACGGGATGCGCGTGCTCAGCTCCATGTACGCGAACGTGTTGAAGACGCAGACGACGCCGCCGATGAGCCAGCTGAGCACGGCCGCGGGGCCGGCGATCGTCGAGATGATGAGCCCCGTGGTGGAGAACACGCCGCTGCCAATCGTCGCGCCCATGCCGAGGCAGATGAGGTCGAACATGCCGAGCGTGCGCTCCAGGTCCTCCTTCTTCTCCTCGGCGTCGATCACGTGCAGCGGCTTGGTGCGAAACATGCTCGAAAGCAGCGACGGCGACGAGGCTGGCGAAGCGCTGCTGCTAGCGTGCTGGACGTCCGCCATGGCTGCTGATGTGTAAGCGCCGGAGGGCTCCTGGGTGTGGCGACTGAGGAGAGACTCAGCGGCACCAGAAGGCAAATTGAAGGGTGACGAGGAGGATGTCGAAGCTGGGGCCGGGGTCTGTCCCATCCTGGGTGGATTGCGCTTGTGGCTGTCCTAAGATCTCGAGACTGTTGTCCCAGGCCAACCACGCAGTCCAGAGCAGCTGTGACAGGCGGAGAGGCGTGGAACGTGCTCATCAGCTCATGAACCACCTGTTTGTTGCGTCGAGGTGATTGATCAATCAGTCCTTGGCTTGTCAACTGCGGAGAAAGGACGCCAGCCTTGCGCATATAATATCCATTCGTATATAGAGCGTATCAGGCGTAGAAGCAATATTGAAAGTGTACGTACATCGGATTTACCAACTAGTAAGATATATGGAGAAAGTTGGCGACATGGAGCCAGATGCGAGCAAATCCAAGTGGAAATGCGACTGAAGCTCCTGGCTCCGCTCAAAGCCGTCGCGTCATGAGCACACAAGTGCGTCAAGGCGAGCGCGACTGCCAATTGGCTCCGGAGCCGTGACTGGCGCCTCCATCGCTTTCTCTCTGGATCTCCTGGGGCTACAAGCGAAGGAGCCTGACCGTTGGTGTGTTATTCTGTTGCTATGAGCATGTCGTTCCCATCACCTTGCGGTGCAGCCTTCGCGGTCTCCTCCCTCTCTGTATGTCTGTCTCTTTGCGACCCGAGATCGACTCAACGAGGAGCTCCAAAGAGCACTGGGGCTCTTCTGGATCCTTCAAAGTGGCCTGGGTGCCGATCAACCAACCCAATAGGCACAAAGCGAACGTACTTGGGCGCCGGGCAAACACGGAGCGATGGAGGCGGTCCGAGTGCGCAAAGTGGGGTCACATTATGATCGAACTGCAGACTCGGGACTCCCGAGCAAGCGACGCTAATGCGCCACACGCCAGCGCTGATCCGGTCCCATGGACGGCTGGCAGGCACTAATGAACTCTTGGCGGTTGGCTGACCACCAAGACCATTCAGCCCAAGCATGCAACAGCCAACATCAAACACTCTGTTTTGACGAGAGCAGGAGGCTTGGCTTCGTAAGTGACCATCGCTCAGTCTCGCACATCTCTCCCCATTCCATTCGTCGAACCCAAATCGATACCTTGCGAATGTATCGGATACCTCAAATCCAGGTGGAAGTGCTCCTGGCTCCCTCTTTCATCACGTTCCGAGATCGCGAGTGCGTCGGCGCGAGCGCGGCTGTCCATTGGCTCCGGAGTTTCTGTCTACAGGGGCGTTCGGCTGCTGGTCGTCGTGCACTCTGGTGCTGTGCAATTCTTCTCGCGGTGCTCATAAAGCTCCTCGCTCCGTCTGTCTGCGGCCACGAACGGTTGCGTGAGATGAGAAAGCGATACGATGAGGAGCTCTAGGGCTTTGAGAGTGTAATATCAGAGCTCCAGCCATTGCTGGCTGGAGGAAAGCGGATGAGCGAACCCAGGCACATATGCCGGTGAGGTCTAAAACTCACAAGCGCACAAAGTGGGGTCACGTCATGAAAGATCACCAGATCACAGCAACCTGAGTGACAAAATTCGTGTCGAGATTCACACCTAGGGGCTCACTGACTGCTACCTTCATGGACGACTGACTGGGAAGACACAGTCGAGAGCGTCTCATTTCGGCTCGAAGCTACAATATGAAGACAACACGGCACTGCGTTTCCTTCTCTCTTTCGCACACATTTGTTCTCTTTGGTTCTCCTACATTACGATTAGTCTCCTATCAGTACATTTCAATGCCTCTTGCTACTTCTACTGTCCAACAACCTCAAAAATCCTACAAAACTACGACAAAATTCTTCATCTCCCACTCTCTGCTGCGTGGCTGACTGCCATGTGAAGCCTTGGATCTACACGAAGCAGAACACAGGACCTTCCCATCTCTGGACTCACTTTAAAAGTCGTGGTGGTTCTCCTGGGAGGGCGCGCCGCTCGACTGACCGCTCGACGTGCGCATGCGCGCCGGCAGCTTGCTTACGTCCTCCATAAGGCACCGCATCTCGTCAATGTCGTCGCTCTCCGGCTGGAGCTGCTGATGCTGCGTGAGCTTGCTCGCGTAGTAGTCGGGCAGCGACGCGACGTCCTCAGCCTCGTCGAGCGAGTCCGAGCACGACAGCGAGGACTGAGAAGCCGCTGATGAAGCCGGCGGGTGCGGATAGAGCAACAAGTGGCCGTCGTCTCTGCCGCTCGCCATAGAGAGCGCGTCCTCGGAAGAAGAAATTGAAAATTCGTCATCAAACACTCCTTCTTCGTGCTGCGGCTCGTGCTCGTGGTCTTCGTGAGGCAAATTCACGCTCAGGCGCTGGAGTTTGTGCACATTTTTCTGGTCATAGACGAAAAACGTCGTCCCAGGGACAGGCTGGAACTTGGCACCACCGCTGCCTCCCGCGCTCGAGGATGCGGATACCGACGACGAGGACGAAGTCGACGCTGCTACCTGGCGATCGCGACCGTTGCCGGAAGGTGCCAGGGGCGGCGCTCCTCCCCCTTGACGAGATCTCGAAGCCTGCGCCGCTGCCGATGAAGTGGAGGATGCGTCGTAGTGGCTGCTCGTGTTATTGACACTCGAGAAGGATCTTCGCCAGGCGGTTGGCGCCTGCGTAAGCTCGCTCGACTCCATCACGCCGCGCAAAGCCTGCACCATCTCGGACGTGATGCGCGCCTTTTCACTGGTCGACGCCGGCGGTGAAGCTGACGCTTGCGCGGCAGGCTTGGACTCGACGTAGGACGACCGCCGGCCGCGGTTGTGCGCAGAGGCGTAGTGCACCTCCGGCTCGGGCTCGGACTCCAAGTCGCTCACGCTCGCGACTGACGACGCAGCGCGGTGCGAGTCCTCGAGCCGCTGCTGCAGCTTCTCGATCTTCTGCGCCAGGCGGTGGATCCCGCGGCTCTTGTTCACGGTCAGGAGGTGCTCGGGCTCGCTGTGGCGGTGGTGGTAGTGCAGGTGCGATTTGGCTGCGATCGTGGGCGGCTGCTTGCCGTCCGAGCTCTGTTTGGACGCGCTGGACGCGACGGTCTGGTCCGAGAAGAGCGAGTCCTTGTGGTCCGGCGAGTGTCGGCCGTGGCTGTAGCGACGGGACGCCTCCAGAGGCGTGGCATCCCGTGAAGCTGCTCCGTACCTGGAACTCCTACTCATGCTCACACTGCTGTTGCTGTCGCCCAGCGAGGACTGCGAGAGCGACGACCGCGAGTACAGCGACGAGCGCGAGAGCTCGTCCGAGTAGAGGCTATCGCGGTCTATCTCGCTGTTGCTACTCGAGTGGTACGCGGTGCCGCTGACATCCGAGCGCGAGCCACGGTCACCGCTATCACCACCACCGCCGATCGATGCCAAGACGGCGTCGAACTCCGAGCCCGAGATGTCGAGCGTCTCGCGAATCTGCAGGATCTTCTCGTACACGTCGTCGCACGACTGGCTGTTCGACTGGTCGACTTCCGACATCGCGATGTTGATCGTCTCGCGGATCTGCTGCATGTGGTACGCGAGCTTGCTGAGCGCCTCGGTCGTCGCTGGCGCTGGTGCGCGACCAGCAATGCTCGAGCGGCGAGGACGGTACTCTACTGCAGCGGCAACGGCTTCGTCGCTCAGATCACTCGAGCGAGGTCTCGACGACTCCTCCGAGAGCCGAGACGGCCTTGTTGTGTGGCGCATGAACGGCCCACCAACTGCAGCACCATCAGGACTGTACGATGCGTCCCGGTTATTCGCTCGGCTCTGCTTTGGGTGGCTCTGGAGGTCACGGATGTATGCCTCGGTGCCACCATTCGATGACGTGCGCTCGGTGCTCGCAGCCTGGCTGCCAGCGCTCGCCAGGCACACGGTGCACACGCGAATCTGCGTCGAGTCGAAGAGCGGCTCGTCAAGCTCTCGCAGCGGCGCGCAGCTCGAGCACACGACCTCACCGCACGTCTGACAGTGGTGCTTGCGGTGGAAGTAGAAACCGCGCAGACACACGGCGCAGGCCTTGCGGTCGGAATTCGCGACCCACTCCCACTCTTCGAGGTACTGGAGCTTGCCCATGCGCTGGCGCTCGAGCAGCCCTTTCACGCGGTGGATGGCCGCAACGTTCTCGAGCATGATCTCTTCCATGGCGTGGCGCACGGACGAGTGCAGCGCGCCGTCGATCTGGCAGATGGACGTCACCTTGAGGATGTTTGACTGGTGCGTACGCGAGATGACGATGCCAGTTCGCGACAGCCGGCCTCTCATGATACCGTAGCTGTCGAGATGCGGCACTTCACGCTCTTTTGACATGGACTCCTGCACGATGAAGCCCAGCACCGTCGAGCCCGGTTGCGCCTTCTTGCGACCCGCGTACTCCAAGTAGCAGAAGTCGAGCGCCTTCTTCTTGCCCTTCTTCGGATCGTCTCCAGCGCCACCGCGACGCTGCTGACGGCCCTTGAAGGCGCACCACTTGATCGCGCGATATGAATATGCGGGTTTCTTCAAGTTAGCGGACGTCGGGAACATGAGCAGCGTCTGCGCGTCCAAAAAGCTGTCGCCGTGCAGGAACGCCATGGTCTTGCGCAGGTCGCGTGTCTTGCTCTTCGCGAGCACGCCCAGGATCTCCTCGGCCTGCACGTCCACGATGTGCACGCTCGCCTTGACGAAGGTCGACGCCTGAGTGGCTTTGCTGTCGGGGCGCACGTCCAGGGACTGCGCGCGCTGGCACTTGACCGTAGCCGACGACGACGTGGTGAGCTTGACGTCGCTCCAGTTGTAGACGCAGTCGGCGTCCTCGACGATGCGCACGAGCTGGCTCACGCGCTCCTTGCCGAGGCGACGGTAGGCCAGCAGCTCGTCCACGCTGAACACGAGCTGTGGGAAGAAGCCCTGGTATAGCGGGAAGCTCAGCGGCTCCATGGTCATGCGTTGTGATGCGAGGCGATGCGGGAATGACCGAGTGATCGATAAATGATCCCTGCTTTCCTTTTGATTGTTTCTGGTTGTCTGCGAGCCAGCTGTGTTATTTTTGGAAAGGAGCTGCTCGGGCCGACGACGCTACACTTGACGTTTGTATGCTGATCCAAGGGTGGAAGAAACTGGCGGCGCAAAGAATGGCCGCGCATTGTTGTTGACAGTGGTGAAAAATCGCAAACTGGATGGACGCACTTTCGTTGGAATCGGGCGATACAACTTACGTGGAGAATTCCACATTCCAGGAGCACTCTCTGCCACAAGCAACTCCACTGACGACTGGCGTTTCTTCCATAGACAGCACACCCATTTTTCCTTCCACGATCGTGAGCACTGACTCAATGGCATGCACAATCGTCGTTGCCGAAACGTTATGTGGAAACGTTTCAGCTCACCAACGGCTCAAGATTGCGCGCGAAACGGTGGAGCTCCATCACGGACTGAAACCGTCCGTCACGTCGCATGTGTCCTTGCGTCACCTCGGCTTGCAAATGGTTGGTTGTGAGTGGCTTCGCACTGACGCCTGCGGTTGTGTGGACGGCCAGCTCAGCTCAGCCTCGGCTTGGGAGTCGAAAAGTCGGATCTCAACGCTGGTCCACTCATCGTGACAGCAGCAGCGAGAGATCGCAAGTTGAAACGAGTGATTGATAGCCATATGGCGCCGCCACTTCAACTTGGATAACCAACGCTTAGCGGCCACTTGAGCCTGCTGTTGCGAGAACTTTAGCAGCTTGGTCGAGTTGACACGTTATTACAGAGGCACTGCAACTCGGCTGGTCGTATGGAACTCTAAACCTATTGCGAACACTAGCCGAGCAACGTCTCAGAGGGCTCGCGTTGAGGTCAGTAAGAGGGTTCAGAGACTGATGCAGCCCCCAAAGCATTCCTCTGACCCTGGTGTCCACGTCGGCGGGGCTGCTATTCCATTGAATCAGCAGCAGCAAGACTGCAAGTTGAAGTCGCTTCTGGTTGCAGGTGCCATATGGTGGCCTAACGTCAGCTTGAGCGCGCAACGCCAGTGGTTCTGGTGTTGCAGGTCACCATGTAACGTCAACCCAGTAGATGAGCCAGCAAGGGACATCGACATGTTCAATCAACTCACATGCATCTGCTATTTTGAAAAACATTATGAAGAAGCATGCAACGCTAAGCGAGAGGCCTTGCAGTTTCCGTACAGACGGCAGATCCATGACGTTCTCTTGTGCTTTCACACTCGCACGCTTTGCATAAACTGGTCCATGAGCACATACAGCGACAGTAGCTGCTGCTGTTGCTCTTGTCCAGGAGCTCCCGCGTCCTGAGATGGCGACTGGAGCTGCTCGGGCGTCTTTGTCTTCGTTTGCTGCT
>JAADXK010000837.1:0-14813 GCA_023337805.1 Globisporangium barbulae | reverse complement strand
CAAGTGGTGCTCGGGGCCGTCTTCATGGCGTTCATTTATCTCTCGCTGGGACAGATGTGGCTCATCCCGACCTTCCTCGCGGGACAAGAGGTCTTTTACAAGCAGCGCAGCACCAACTTCTACCACGTGTCGTCGTACGCATTGGCAACCGCGCTTTCGCAAATCCCGATGCAAGTGGTTGAGATGATCGTCTTCGCTAACAAACGCGCCGATCGCACTGGGTAACATCACGATCAAGCAGTTCATCGAGCAGGTGTTCAAGATCAAGCGCGATGACATTGCGACGAATTTCGCGGCGCTGATTGACATCACCGTGCTCTTCCGCGTCTTGATGCTGCTCTGCTTCCGCTTTGTGAACTACAAGAGGAACTTGGTTTTCGTCACTGCTCATAATGCATTCAGTTAATCGAAATAAATCATTTAATGACAACGTCACGACTTACTTGAGAAGAGCAAGCGCCACTTGAACTTGAGTCCTCGAAGATGACTGAGGCCCACCTACATGAACACGGTATAAACCGTGCGCATGGAGCTACTGCTTTCTTGACATTCGTGATTTGCTTTGAATTCGAGCAACCTGCCAGCATCACGGCTGTCTTTCACTTCGTGGCTGCCTATGAGAAAACGAAGTGTGCCATGTCAGCCCTCAACTCGTACTAGTATGCGCCACTTACAGCGCACGATGAGCTCTGGTGTCATTTCACATGAATGCCATTGCTGTAACGTTGGTCGTGTCCTCTAATCGCATTTTGCTGTTTTCTGTCTATCCGCTGTAGCGGTTCACCAAATGCGCAGGCGGCAGCTCGTCCATGATCGAAGGGTTGGCGTCGATGTACTGCTTGATGGTAGTCTTGCGATCGCCAAGGAACGTCGTGTTCACAAAGTCATTGTAGACATCCTGAGGAAGAACACATCACAGTCAGCATGTCATGCCATGCAGCTTACGTCACAGCGAGCCTCCCATTCAACACAGCGCGTGGCAGATGCAGAGTTTAACCCGGATCAGTTATTTCCTTACCTTGCCAAGCTTCTTCACTGCCAGCAGACAATGGCGAAGGTACACCTGGTACACGATTATAGCAGTAAACGCATGGTTAGCATCTTGGAATACAGCCTTCGACTTTGTAGCCAATCCAGTAGACAAAAAGTGGACGAACGCACCCGACACGGCAGGATGCCGCTGTCCTGGTCCCAGTTCCAAATGGTCTCGAGTCCGTACTTCTTGTACTTGACGTCAAAGGTTTCTTGACCCCTGTGTAAATTGCATTCCAAACAATGCGACGGACAAAGCAGACATTAGCTTACTCGCAGTCACTGTATCCTTTCCAACAACTCGTGCGACTCGCTCGCACCGGGCGCGGATGTACTCTTCGTCTGTCCACCGAGCGCACATTAACGCCTACAAGCAAATAACCACAAGCATGAGGTTCCGCAACACGTCAGGCAGGGCATTGACGCGCACACACACGAACAAGCGCTTTGTAAGTACAGCATCACATACCACTCCTCCGGGACGGCCATCGCGCTCCTGGAATGGCACTTCGATGATCTGAAACTCTTCCTCGCGCTCGTAGAAGTCCGGCAGCAACGATCTCGTAATGTCGAATACACTGATCAGGAACGAACAGCCGACAGCAAGCTCCGTCGAAAGACTCGCGATTTCCTACGCATGGTTTTGGTTCGATAAGTGACCCAGTGTGACCACTGCACGACAGCACAATCGAGCAGCACATATACCTTCGTCGTCAGGTTCGCGATGCCGCGCTCAAAGAAAATGGACGCCGGGTGCGCAAACACGCGGCGGTGGTCGGTCATCACCGCGAGCCGGAAGTTGCGCACATGCTCGCCAAACGTCGAGCGCGCCGAGATCTCTGGCCATTCACAACAGCAAGCAGCCGCATGGGCGTGAGCAATCGTACACATTTACACTAAAACAGTGAACCACACAAGCATACACACGCGCCCATACCTGAGAGTAGCGAGCCAAAGCCGACGATCGTCACGTCCTGCCGTTCCGCCGCCATCTTCACAATGATTCACGTACTCGCATCCGGTTTAGACACGCGAGCTCTTCTACTCTGCTTCATTTGTTACAAGACACTTCACGTCAATTCGTGCGAATATGATAGATTCAATAGTTTCTGTTAATATAATTTGCTAAAGTACGATTAGTAAATTATGATTTCAAAACTTCTTAACTTTCGAAATTATCATATTCACACGAATTGACTTGAATCAGAGTATCAGAAGTGTATACACTCGGGATCAGATTTGTTTATGATTGGATCAGATGATGCAATTGGCGTCGGATTTGTTTGTTTCCATGCATAGCCGGTTGTAGCTAAACCTTCGGTTTTAGGAGGACGAGAAGGTGAAAGCAGACAAAGTGTGATTGACGAGGCAAGCGAGCGAGCAAAGGAGCGAGTGACTGACCGACTGCATGTGATGCGAGCGACCAGCGCGACGCTGAACACAGGCGCGCAAGCAGCGACAGCAGTTCGATCGCCATCAGCTTCTGCGATGTCGGGCGTCTGTTGGCGACAGAGCCACCGTCGGTGCGCGTCTCCGTTCGGCACGCTCTTTGTCGTGACGTCGTTACTACTGGCGGCGCTGGTGGTGTTTGCGGCTTGGAATGTGAGTGGCGCGTCGATATCGAATGCGAATGTGCATGTGCCATTGTCGACATCTGGGTCGCTCCATGTGAATACACCGCCCGTGTCCAGAGTGTGCGCGTTCTACGAGCAGCAGGTCGCGCAGGAGTACATCGCGCGCATGAGCGAGTACGATCAGCTCGAGCGCCACGAGCAGTACGTGAGCAGCACGCTGGATCAGATCTTAACGCCACAGTTGAGCAGGCGAGTTGGCGTGGAGATCGTCCAAAGATCGCGGTTCGTACATGAGGCACCGTCGGATTTCGTGGTGCTCAAGCTGTACGGCTGCACGAGTGGAAGCAGTGGCAGCGGCGCATTTGGCAGAATGGAGACAACGAGCCACATTGCAGAGAACGTGCTTCAAGACGTGAAGCATCTTGCAAGCATGAATCCGTGCAAAAAAATCAAGTACTTCCAGGTCAACAAGGTATACCGCGAGCTAGAGCTTCTCCAGTCGCGTCGCAAGGTTTCAGAACAGAAGGACGACCAAGGAGCTGGCAAGGACCCAGGCAAGCGCAAGCTATCGCGGAGAGTCAAGCCCAAGCCGCTCACGGAGGAGCTCGGGATCAAGGCGATGTGGGACAGAGGGTACACCGGCCAGGGCGTGAAGATTGGCGTGTTCGACACGGGGCTGTCGAATTCGAGGTTCCAGAACGTGAAGGAGCGCATTAACTGGACCAACGAGAAGAAGAACGAGGACCTCGTCGGCCACGGTACTTTTGTCGCCGGCGTGATCAGCGGCACAGACGCTCGGTGTCCCGGGATCGCCCCAGATGCAGATCTGTATGTGTTTCGCATGTTCACGACGGACCAGCTGTCGTTCACGTCGTGGTTCCTCGACGCTTTCAACTATGCACTCTTCCAGGGCATTCACACGCTTAACCTCAGCACTGGCGGACCAGATTTCCGCGATCGACCGTTTGTGGAGAAGATCCAGGAGCTCGCCGCTAATGGCATCATCATCGTGAGTTTGGTTTTGAGTGGTTGTGCGATTGGGCTTCTGTTTTGTGTGACTGTGCTAAACTGGTTGTCAACTACTGTGCTCTCGAGTGTACAGGTCTCTGCAGTCGGCAACAGCGGACCAAAGTACGGCACGCTCACGAACCCAGCCGACCAGATGGAGGTGATCGGCGTTGGTGGAGTCACAAGGGACGGCAACGTCGCCGATTTCTCGTCGCGTGGAATGACGACCTGGGAGCTCCCGTTTGGATCCGGACGCGTAAAACCAGACATTGTCACCCTATCAGAAGACATTCCAGGCTTCGAGGTCTCTCGAGGCTGCACGCTGCTTTCTGGGACAAGCGTCTCGGCGCCGATTGTGACTGGATCGATTGCATTGCTGGCCTCGATGGTTCCCGCCGAGCATCGGTGGTTACTCCTGAATCCAGCGTCGGTCAAGCAGATTCTGATCAAGAGTGCCGACAAACTGAAAGCGCGCTACGACCCGAACGAGTTTGTGATTCGCAACCACATTTTTGAGCAGGGCAATGGACAGCTCAACGTCACTCGAGCGAGTGAGCTCGTTCTAGATTTGTGGAAGAATTACCAAGAAGCTATCGCCGCTGCAAATACCAAGCCAGGAGCGAAAGCCGTCACGAGGAGCTTCACTCCGTCTTCGTACCCAGAGAGCGTCGATGCCACGGACTGCCCATACATGTGGCCGCTCTGCTCGCAGCCTCTATACCACAGCTCGCTCCCGCTGATGGTGAACCTGACGATTCTGAATCCCGAGTCGATCTCTGGGGTCCTTGATGGAGCACCAAAGTGGATCGCAGAGGAGAATGGTGACAATCTTGTCGTCTCTGTAGCCTCGCCTGATGTCCTGTGGCCCTACTTTGGTTCGGTGGGTGTCTTCGTCGAGGTGAAGAGCCAGGCTGCAGCGTTCAGCGGAGTTGCGAAAGGCTCGCTGTCGCTCTCGATTCGCAACGGGAAGCAGATTGACGAAGTGCTCGTCCCGATCAAAGTCGAGATCATTCCAACGCCACCCGCCTCAAAGCGTATACTTTGGGACCAATTTCACAACATCCCGTACCCGTCAGCATTCGTCCCTCGAGACAAACTTGAGAACCGCCATGAGCTACTAGACTCTGCTGGCGACCACCCGCACACCAATTTCCATCAGCTCTGGAACTTCCTGCTGAACGAGGGGTACTACATCGAGATCCTGCCATTCGAGTACTCATGCATGGATCTGAAGCAGTACGGTGTGGTGCTGCTGGTCGACCCAGAGGAGGAGTACTTCCACGACGAGATTGTCGCTCTGCAGCAAGCGATCAAGTACGAGAACGTATCTCTGCTTGTGTTTGCAGACTGGTACGATGACGAGGTGCTGGACACCATGGACATGTTTGACACGAGCACGCTGAGCAACTGGCATGCGATCACGGGCGGCGCGAACATCCCAGCGCTCAACAACCTGCTCCGAGACTTCAACATCGAGTTTGGTGCTGGCGCGTTTTCAAGCTCAAGTGTGTCACTGCTCGCAAATGACAGCAGTGCGTCATTCCCGTACTGGTCAGGATCGTATCTTACCAAGTTCCCTGTCGGAGGGTATCTGGGCCGTGTCAACGGCATTGACCAGAGTGCCATGACGCTGAACCAGTCCGAAGTCGCACTACAAGATGTGCCCGTGCTGGGGTTGTACCAGGTTCCGTCCAAGAACGGCGGACGCATTGCTGTCTTTGGTGACAGCTCGTGCATCGATGCGAGTGTGCATCTGTCCTCGTCGGGGTTCCGGAACTGCTTCGACATGGTGCGATCTCTGCTGCACTTCACGAATGACGGCATCCTCCCAGAAGCAAGTAGACCGAGCGCTACTGCTACAACGCGCCTCGAGTCGGGATTGATTACGAAGCAACCCCAGCAGCAACTGGAACGTTTGGACGTTGAGTTCACTGGTCAGAGATCGTCTTTAGCGACCACCAAGACCAAGAGGAGATCCCTGGCTGCAGCTGCTGCTGCCTTGCCACCGGAGGGTCTGGCTCTGGAGTTGCGAACCGCGTCACCTCCACGAGAAGGCCGCTCGGAGCTCAAGAAACACTCGAAGGTGCTGATCGCGAACGAAGGGAAGCCGCAGCGTCAGAGCTTCTGCCACTTCTATCACAAGCAGGAGTGTAACATGGCGACTCGAGTGACGATCCAGGTCGTTGAAGCTGCAAATTCCACCCGTCACTAAACTGGGGGTGATGAAGCCATACCAGGCTGACAAGTCATTAAAGCGGAGTGATGGTTTTAGTGTGGACCACACACGCCAAACGTGACTGGTGCGTTGGGAGTCATCATCACAAGCCAAGAAAGCAACCGCCATGAGCAGCTCCGTGACGACGACGGCGACAGATACCGGCTCTACGCCAGAGCTCTACGTCGTGCTCTCGAACAAGAGCTCCAAGCAGAACCTGGGCACGTACCTGCGCACGGCGTCAGCGTTCGGCGCGACGCAGGTCATCGTCGGTGAGTCACTTCCACCTCTCTCTGAATGAGCATCGCTTGTGAGCTGTTGGGCTGAGAGGCTGACTACTTGTTGCATCGCGCTATACTACTTGCAGTCGGCACGATGCGATTCGGCACGCACGGCGCCCACCGCGCGCACAAGTACGTGGATATCGTTCATTTTTACAAGTTCGAAGACGCGCGTGAGTATCTGAAGAGCAAGGGCTGCGAGATCATCGGCGTCAAGATGCAGCCTCCTTCCTCTGTCGGTAAGCAATGAAGCACTCCAATCGTCCTGCACTTTGTCAGTCACTGGCCGCTAATGGACTACTGCTCCTTGATGTGTCACTGTGATAATAAACGTAGCCGCGCAACAAGCGCCATTCCAGGGCTCGACCGCGTTCGTAATCGACAATGAAATCCCGGGGCTCTCAGAAGAGCAAGTTGCGATCTGCGACGCGTTCATCCACGTCCCGTGCCACGGCACGCAGGTGACGCTCGTGAGCTTGGACATCACGGTTGTCGCTGCGATCGTATTCTACAACTTCACCAAGTGGGCCAAGTTTCCCGCGCGCTCCATGGAGGCGACCAGTACGCAGGGCAAGTTCGTGCTCGACGCGTACCCGACGCACAAGAAGGATGAGCAGAAGGCGGCCGAGCGCGCGCAGAAGCGCGAGTTCACGGACGAAGATCTCGCAGGCGAGTTCTCACGGATATTTAACTGAGACTCGTCGTGACGCGCGCTGATTGACTTGACGCGCGTCGCAGAATACATCACCCATTCGCTCCATGTGCCCTCTCTCGCTTTAATCTGAGCTGTCATGTGGCTACAGTAACTGAAGTTTATGCGCACGAGTTACTGATGGAGATAGACGATAGAAGAACGAACGAATGGATGCATTTCTGAATTTGATTTGACAAAAGAATTAAGTTAGGAGGGGTGAGTAAGGTGGTGGTCTACGAATATGATGGCGTACATATAGAGCAAGTCTCTCTCTCACTTGGCAACAACCACACCGGCCAGTTGGAGAGCACTCTCGAGTGTGTTGCGGTTGTAGAAAGCTGCTCGGTTGTCGCCTCGCGTCCCTGGAATGTACGAGGAGTACTGGAATCCCCCGTGTGTCTGTCTACGCTGCTGACCCAAAGCCCATGAGGTGCGCGTCGAACGACCGCTGCGCATACTGCTTCTGTAATCGCTCGACCAGCGTCGACTCGCACAGACGGCAGGTCTTCACCTTGGCAAGCTTGTCCTCGGGCGAGCGCGTGAACGGGATCACGTCGGTCGTCTGCGTGCGCTTGAGGCACTGCACGCAGAAGATGAGTCCGCAGTGGTAGCAGTTGCACTGGTTGCGCTTCACCTTGAGGCCAACGATCTTCTTGAGAAAGTTGGAAATCACCTTCTTGGGACTCAGCAAAGCCGAGTTGCAGATCATGCACTTGCTGCGCTGTGACTGCGGAACGTACGGCGGTGCGCTGTGGATGCTGCGCACCATGAACCGTTTGATGCGCTTGGACGCGACCTCGTAGCACATGAGACCGTCGTGGTTGAGCGTGGTCAGCGATGCGCGGAAGGCCACGAGCACGCCCGAGATTACGCCAAAGTCGCGACGCGCCGCGATGTGCAGTAACGACGAGCCGTCTATTTCTGTATCCGGATCCGAACCGAACTCCAGGAGCTTGATAAGCACAGTCGGGTTGTCGATCTTGAGCGTCAGCATGTGCACAGCGATGGGCGTGAGGCCGCGCTTGTTCTTGATCGCCACGTCGGCACCGGCCGTGAGCAGACTCGTGATCATCGGCATGCACTGCGGGCGGCGCCACGCACCGGCCGCAAAATGGAGCGCCGTGTTGCCGTTGTTGTCCTGCACGTTGATGATTTCGTCCGCGTACCCGTTCCCGAGCACCGCGTCGAGCACCTGGCAGTCGCCCTTGCGCACCGCGATGTGGAGAGGGCCCTGGCCGTGCACGGGCTCGCGCAGCCCGAGCAGCACGGACGAGATGCTCGATCCAGTACTTGTGATGCTGGATGTCGAGGTCTCCGAGCTCTCGGCGAGGATCGAGTCACGCACATTGTAGCCGCGCCTGTTCAGGATGCCCACGATGTTTTTCTGAAACACTTCCTCGGCGTTCAGGCGCACGGAGCCCTTGCGGCCTGCCGGTGGCGTCGGCAGACTCACGTCGCTCGTGCGGGTGTCGCTGTCATCGCTGCCGGAGAGCTGCTGCTGGTCGAACACGAGCTCGAGCTCGTGGTCGTTGTGAGACTCGTCCAGGTGCATCAGGATGTCCATCGCTGCTTGCTTTCACGAATGGCGCTCGGTTGCGTTACTGCGACTGCTTGTTTTCCTTCTGTCGCAGTCTTCTGGCCGTCGCCGCCGCCGTGCTTTTCAGAGGGGCGGGCGACTGGATACAGGGTTTGAAAAAGGAAAGCAGAAAGGCGACGACGGACGCACTGCGAGTCACACACAGCAGAAGATCAATTGAGAGAGCGCGGGCGGCTGATCGAGCGACGAAATACTCGCTGCTCTTCGGCTTGCGGCTTCTAGTTCTGGCAGGTGTTCGCAGCGATGCAGGCGCAAGAGCGAATGGGGAAATGCGGGCTTGGCGGGTGAGGGAGATGCGGGCACACACACATCGCAAAAAGCAGCTTGCGTTTTGTATGGGATTGTGTTGGAGCCGTACCGTGGACACGAGCGGAGAAGAGCTTGAAAGTTCCAAAAAAACTAATTTCCATGATCCCGTCAAGGACTTGAAGTTTGTATGGGCTTTGTCATTGCTGCCTCTTTTTTTTGTCCTTGCCACGATGATCCAAAGATTCAATTCGAGCATAGGTAACGATGGTAAGCCTGTATATTACGTTTAGCCGTCATTTTGTATATAATTTGTTTTCATATAAAACTATTGATACTCTGTATTACAAAATGTCAATTTCAAGGGCTTCAAGAAAGACGCAAAAAGCGAATGCAGTGGGATGCCAAAAGAAAACGCGCGCAGAAACAAGGACGAAAATTGGATTGCAGCGAATCTGCGTCGAATGGTGTGGTTCACATCCGATTCGACGCACGCGTGAATAGGTGCCACCACCGCAACCTTTCGCACCAGCCGCCGTCGCCCAGTATCAACAAATTTAACTTTCACGTTGCTGAGAATAGTAGCAGCACAGTTAACGCCCACAATCGCACTATCGATCGAGCAAATGACGATGACGCGTGCGACTGGCAAGCGAGTCTGTCCACTACCACCAGATCTCTCCTAATGGCTGCTCGCCGCGGGCAATCGTGCTCCGTGACATGTTAGCGGCGGCTCTTCTGGTCCAGCCGCCGCTGACAGATAGATCGGCAGACAGGTGGCTGCGCTGAAAAAAGCACCATGACAGAAAACGGATCTGCCGCTGGACAGAAAACCAGCTGCTTTTTTTGGGTTGATCACAACTGTCACTAATACTTTTATAAAATTATCATCTTGGCTTATAAAGGTGTAAACAAGCATGTTGGCATTGGTATTTCAGTAATTTTGACATTTCGAGCGACACCTAGATTGTAAACTCCAAAGAAGTCAAAATGTGTCCAGCTTTGAAACAGAAATGTAGACTTGAAGCTGAATGAATTAAGAAGTATCACATCCGAAATGAACTATTTTTGATAATACGTGGTTTGTTTTGAGTAGAACCACTTTGAAATTTGGCGCCATTTTGGTACCATCTGCACATACTTTCACCAAGTCAGAGCGGCCGGCATGATTTTTTCTTCCGTCGTGCAATGATGAGTGGCGCCGCCCATCAAAAAAAGTGATCACCGACCAGCAAAACGAGCGCGATCTTGCCGCCACTCTCGAGCTTCCTCGCTCGCGCGCAGATCTCCCTCTCGACCCCTATGCGCTGGACGCGTTCGCTGCTCGTCGCTGCGGTATTTGCCGCCGTCGCCACGCGCGACGCGGCCGCGGCGGAAGATCGCTGCACCGCCATCCTCGTCGGCGCCAAGGTGCGTTCGCCTTTTGAACCACATCTGGGATGAAACTCGCAGGCTGACTGGGCGCTGGATATCATGCGATGTTGTGCGGCTGACAGGCGTCGACGACGAACGCGCCCATGACGACCCACACGAACGACTGCTCGTCCTGCGACTTCCGCATCGTCAAAGTGCCCGCGCAGACGCACGCACCCGGCGCGCTCCACCACGTCGTGCTCGCTAGCTTCGCCTACCCGCGCTACGGTACGAACCACTTTTGTGTTGTCTTTGAACCCATCTATGACATTTTGCATGCGATATTGAACCCACCCATGCTGACCACAACTTGTGTATGAATTATCCTCCCTCGATGACACACAGTCGGTAGCGCGCGCGGCAGCGAATACCTGCCCGAGAACCTCGACAAGAGCCTCTTCAACTGGACCGAGACGCCCGTGATCGGCGCCATCCCCGAGGTGAACAAGACATTCGCATACATCGACGGCGTGTACGGCATCATCAACGAGCACCAGGTCGCAATTGGCGAGAGTACGTGCGGCGCGCGCTTCTTCAGCAAGCCGCTCACGCAAGGCGGCGAGGCGCTCTTCGATGTCGCCGAGCTCTCGCGCATCGCGCTGCAGCGTGCCAAGACCGCCCGCGAAGCCATCAAGATCATGGGCGACCTCGGTGTCAAGTATGGCTACTACGGCGCGGAGTGGGAAGGAGAGGGTGTGTACGCGGAAGCCGGCGAAGCGCTGACTGTGACTGACACGGAGGAGGCGTGGATGTTCCACATCTTGCCTGACGACACGGGCAAGTCTGCCATTTGGGCCGCGCAGCGCGTCCCCGACGACCACATCAGTGCGGTCGCGAATCAGTTTGTGATCCACGAGATGGACTTGAACAAGACCGACGAGTTTATGGCGTCCGAAAACCTCTACGAGATCGCCATCCGCAACGAGATCTGGAACAAGAGCGAGCCGTTCGACTTCACCAAGGTGTACTCGCAGCCGCGCGAAGAAGGTCACCAGTACTACTCGACGCGCCGCGTGTGGCGCTTGTTCACGCTCGCGGACCCGTCGCTGGACCTCTCCCCTGAGACCGACGTGTTTTCGAGCAACTACCCGTTCTCGGTCAAGCCGGCGCAGCAGCTCTCGCCGCACGACATCATGCGCTTCCAGCGCGACCACTACGAAGGCACGCCGTTTGACATGACGAGTGGTCCAGCGGGTGGTCCGTACGGCGACCCAGACCGGTACGATGGCGGCGTGAATGGCAACATGACCGAGAAGGACGTGAGCTCTGGTTCGTTCGAGCGCGCCATCTCAATCTTTCGCGCGAGCTACTCGTTTGTGTCGGTCTTGGACCCGGCGAACGCGGACAACGCGTACATCTGGTTCGGCCAGTACGCTCCACACGCTACGTCGTACGCGCCCGTATACACGAAGGTGGGCACGATCCCGAAGCAGTACACGACCGGATCGCTGTTTGCGTACAACCGCGAGTCGTCGTTCTGGGTGCACGTGCTCGTGGGCAACTGGGCCGCTCGCTTCTACAAGTACGCGCACCCGTTTGTCTCGAAGGTGCAGCTGGACCTGGAAGAGCTCGTCGACAGCATGCAGACGGATCTGCTCCAGCAGGCGGCGCTCGTGAAGAAGTCCGAGGGCGAGGCCGCGATGGTCGACTTCTTGACTGAGCAGAGCGCGCTCTTCGCGTCGCAGAGCCACAAGACATTCTCGGAGCTCTTCGAGTACATCGTCACGGTCTTCCATGACGGCTACCAGATGTCTGGCTTGAAGTCGGCACACCTGACTGCCACGCCACTGTTCTACCCAAAGTGGTGGCTGCAGCAGGTCGGCTACTACGGCGGCATCACTACCACCAAGAATGACACCGTTGCCGTGGTAGAGAGCGACAAGGACACGATCGTATTTCCAGCGCCTGTGGCTGTGGTGCCGACGGTGGCGCCAGCGATCGTGCTGCCACCTGCTGCCACGAAGGCTCCAACCGCTGCGCTGACTGCTGCGCCGACGCCAGCGGTGACCACGGCGGCGCCTCCTGCCACGGAGCTGCCGGTGCCAGTGACGACGGAGCCGCCTGTCATGGTCGCGCCATCGCCGTCGTCGACGCCTGAAGCGACGGAAGTGACGGTGCGCTCGTCATTGGACGATGACTCGAAGGTGTCCGCGCACCAGATCTCGTACTGGACGGCGGCGCTGCTCTCGGTCTTCTCGTGCTTGTTGGGCGTGCTCATCGGCCGCAGTCTGAATGGCCTCAAGAAGTCCGGATACCGTCCGATCCGCTAACGTCGTTTCTCTTTTTGGCTCGGATTTCCCAATGATTGTCACTTCAAGAATGATGGTAGTAGTTTTTTCTTCAACCTCCTCTAATAGCTATCGCTGCTAAACCAGTAGGAAATCAAATTTGGTTTTCGACAGCCAATCTGGAAAACTCCTCTGCTTGTACACAAGATAAAAAGGTTTCTAAAGTCTCGAGCGTAATCGATTCTTCCATAATCGATTCTTCCAGAAGCTGAAGTCCCCTGCTTGTCCGCCAAACCTCTTCAGTGCAAAATCCGCGCCGTCCAGCGCAAGTCAAAGCGAGCAAGCAACACCCCACCGAAGAGAGACCATGGCGACAACTTCGAGCGCCGTGAGCCTGCGCGTGTACGACCTCAGCCGCGGTATGGCGCGCCAGCTTTCGCCCGCGCTGCTGGGCAAGCAGATCGACGGCATCTGGCACACGGGGCTGCTCGTCTACGGAAAGTAAGTGCCTCGCCGCTTGCAACAGTGGAGCCATGTACAAGGAAGGATGTGAACACGATGTTAATAGCGCTCTTGTCTCTCTGTGTGTATGTGCGTACGATCAGGGAGTATTTCTTTGGAGGCGGCATCCAGGTGATGGCCCCTGAGCTGGTCGTGGCGCGCTACGGCATGCAGCCGGTGCAGATCGTGCCACTCGGCACCACGTCCGTGCCGCTTGAGCGATTCGAGAACTTCTTGCGCGAGATCAGCCCTCGGTTCACTGCTGCGACGTATGACTTGATTAACAACAACTGCAATAACTTCTCTAACGAGCTCGCGCTGTTCTTGCTCGGAGTGGGCATCCCGCAGCACATCCTGGATTTGCCGAACGAAGCTCTCTCGACACCTTTGGGGTATGTAAGCTTGCTCATTTCTCTGGATTATATTGATGCATGGTGAACAAATCTGACGTGAACACTTGTCATCTCTTTGTCTCTATCTATAGTGCGATGTTGCGTCCGATGATCGAAAACATGCAGCGAGAGATGAATGCGACTGGAGCGCAGCCATTTGCGATTCCGTTCAACGATCCATCACTTGCTGCGACAAGCGTCCCATCATCTAGATTGGCCGCGAACCCTCCAGCTACACAGCTGTCTCGCCGCTTCAAAGTGTCCGGCAAGCCGAAGTTACACTTGAGCAACATCGCCGCACGGATTCGCGCCTTGAACGACGAAACGCAAGTTCTCACTGACGAAGAAACCGGTCTACTCGGCAAGTTTGCGTCACAAGTCACTGACGACATCAATCTGAGTGCCACAGCCGACGAGTCCCCGCTCTCAGTGGACAGCCTTCAGCTGTGGCAGGCTCTGCGCAAGCTGCTGTCTCAAGGTCAGCAGTCATCCTTCTTCTTCCCAGCACTCGGCGTATTCCGCGTGCTTTTGCTGCTGCCAGTGAAGACTTCGGAGATTCTTGTGTTGAAGAACGAATGCTTTGATTTGCTTTTGCAAGTCACCGAAAGCACCGGTCTCCAGCTCTCTGACGCTCAGACCATCGTCTTACTGTCTGTGCTGGTCAATGGATTCGCGAATCCGGTCGCAAGCGAGTTGATTCTGTCGCGCTCGGTGCGGTTCCTCCCGTTTGCGTTCAGTGCGATCTCCGATTCGTCGCACCAGCAAGTGAGAGTTCTCGGCGCGACTCTGATCAGCAATTGCTGTCTCGCTCTCAAGATTGAAGAAGAAGTGGTGATCACAACGGTGATTTGCGGCGCAGTGGAGACGCTGGACCGCATTTCTCGCGAGCAGCATCAATCGGCGAGCCAGCAGCAGACGATCGAGGGTGTGATTAGTGGAGTCGCAAGTCTGTTGCGGAATTTTGCAGCAGCCCGCAGCTTGTCTTCGGAGCTGGGGCTTCCGGACGTGCTTCGTCGTCTGCACGCGAGCGCGAGTCTCGGCAACATACAGCCATTGCTGTCTGAGGTCGTCGCTCTGATCTGAATTTTTAATATTGCTATGTAAACAGAATTTATGCCAAGCTGTGCTTTTGAAGAACCTGTAGTGCAGCTCTAAATCGAGTGGCCCCCGCTATCTTGAAGTGAGTTGTGCATTTTATAATGAATGAATCCATAAACTGACTACTTGCTGGATGAAGCAGACCAAATGATAATGAAAACCAAGTTCCTCTTGTAGTTCACAAAGCGGAAGCAGAGCAGCATCAAGACGCGGAAGAGCACGCTGATGTCAATCAGCACCGCGAAATTCGTCGCAATGTCATCGCGCTTGATCTTGAACACCTGCTCGATGAACTGCTTGATTGTGATGTTACCCAGTGCGATCGGCGCGTTTGTTAGCGAAGACGATCATCTCAACCACTTGCATCGGGACTTGCGAAAGCGCGGTTGCCAGTGCGTACGACGACACGTGGTAGAAGTTGGTGCTGCGCTGCTTGTAAAAGACCTCTTGTCCCGCGAGGAAGGTCGGGATGAGCCACATCTGTCCCAGCGAGAGATAAATGAACGCCATGAAGACGGCCCCGAGCACCACTTG
>JAADXK010000836.1:0-14852 GCA_023337805.1 Globisporangium barbulae | reverse complement strand
TCGCACAAAACTCACTCGTTTTCGATGCGGTTTTGATTGGCGGAATTGCCTTACAATCCTGCGTCGATTGGCGCAATTTTCACAGTCAAATTCAAAGAGGCGGCAAAATGTGGGTGTCCGTATAGCAATTAGGCGGACTGTACGTAGACGCAGAGGTCGATCGAAGTGACCGCGTCAACAAGGAATCGCAGGATTTCGTTGAGCGGGGTTCCTGGGAAGAAGAACGTGTCGACCAGACGGTCCGCCTGGAGGGCGTTCGTCGGAGGGAACGGAACCCATCCGGTAGCACGAAGGAGTCGAATACGTCTCCCGAGGCTGTTGGCGTTGACGCCGAGGTGTCGGGCGATGACGGCGACGGGTACATCAAAGAAGATGGCCATGTAGCCTGCAGCCTGGGCGTCTTTGTAGGTGATGCGGTGTGTCGGAACTCGGACCATGGCGGTGAAATCGGAAATGCTATATTTTTCATTGTTGTTTCCTGCTCTGCTCTTGTTTTCTCGTTGTCGTGGAGTACAATGCGTTGAACAGACCACCTCAATTTTGAGGTTTTATTATCTTAAAATTAGATCCGGCAGTTAGTTAAAATATAGGATCCGGCGGTTGGTTAAAAGGCACCTGGAAGTTGGTTAAAAAAGAGGATCCAGCAGTTTGTTAAAAAAAAAAAGTAAGATCCGGCAGTTAGGATATTGGATTCCATCGAGATATGAAGGTTCCTGTTTATATTCCATATTTTTTATCTATTATTTTTAAAAAACTAGCAGTTGATATCTTCTCATTCTCGTTTGAATTTACTTCCTTGGATCTTGCGTACAAAATGACTGCCAGATGTTCATATTTTCATACAAATCGCAAGATAAAAGCACCTGTTGGAACAGTGAATCTCAAAATTGGAAGGGAAGGGTTCTCGGCAAATGACACGCTGCAAATGCCGTTTAGACTTGGCGTTTGTACGAAAACAGCTCTTCTCACTAGTTTCGTCAACGCACGCTAAGTAAATGCTTAAATCGACAAATAGTGAACGCAGAAAAAAGAAAAAATATGTGATGAACGCAAAAACAAAAATTCTTTTTTCGCAGAAAAATGAAATTCTTTTGACAGCCGCTCTGTTACAAATTCAAAAGGATCAGTTTATCATTTGATGCAGGTTCTTGAGCCGGGTTACTATAGGAAACAACCTCAGGTGCGTGGCTTCTTTACAGGGGATTCGTTTATAGAGGTTCTGAAGCAGCAGGACCTTCAACAAGGAGTGGCACCCACGAGCTCCTTCACTTCATTTGGATCGGACACGACGATCGTGAGGAAGCGCTCGCTCACAGAGAACGACCGGCGGCAAGACTGACGAGAGCAATGACAAGCGGCTCAGGTGGTTCAATGAAATTTGTGGTTCTTAGTTGCTGCTTGCGTGCAAGAGCAATGACTGGGGATCGTCATCGCAGCGGCTACTTTTTCAGCGTCGCCTTGGCCTTGGCCGCCGCCTTCTGAAGCGGGCGGAACGCGCCAGTCTGGTTCACATAGCTCCAGAGGTACTCCGAGCCGGATGCGAAGGTCGTCGCGCCCACCACGCCGCTATTTATTTATTTCAATCAAGTCCACAAAGACAGAAGTACCATGTTAGCATTGATCCAGACAGCCAGCTGCGCCACCTGTGTGAGGGTTGACTGGACGTACAAGAGTGCCTGGAGCGCCGGGTCGAAGGGCACTTGCCATGCCGCGTTCGTGAGCGTGAAGCCGAAGAGCGCGAACTGCAGCGCCGTGTTCACCTTGCTGAGCATCGTTGGCTTGACCTCGAACGCGCCGCTGTCGGACGTGTCAAAGAAGGCCGTGTCGGCGTCCTTGGTCTTCAGCCGGTGGTAGAACGTGCCCGAGACGAGCAGCACGTCGCGCCCGAAGATGAGTGTCACGAGCGGCCACGGCAGCAGGCCCGACCAGACCATGCTGAGCGACAGCGCGCCGATCATGAGCTTGTCCGCGAACGGGTCCAGGAACGACCCGATGATCGACTAAGGGACATACACGAAAGAGAGAGCTTGGGAGTGAGTGTGTGCAGCCATACTCGTATGAAGAGCTGTCATAATTAGAGCCACACGTACCTCTTGCTTGTACGTCCGAGCGATGTAGCCGTCGAGCCAGTCGGAGAAGCCCGCCACGGCGAGCACTACCAACAGCAGCCACAATGCAATTATCATCCAGAGTGTCAGTGTGAGACAAATCGATGAGGATCTTTATCAGTCAGAGCTTCAAGCACACGATAGATAGGAATGCGAGATCTTACGTCCGATGGCGGCCTCGTGTTGGCCATCGACGATGAGGTACGATAAATATGGCGTCGATAGGATCCGCGCGAACGTGATGACGTTGGGAACGTTCATCACTTGGTGGAGAGCCTGTGCACAAGCGACAGCAACATCCACGTACATGTTAGCATCCGCACTTACAACGCAATATGATTCTTCTACCGAAGCACAATAGTAGCAACAACGCATGGATCTGAAAACGCACCAAATTGCGGGCTGTCTCGATATCCGCCGCGAGCTTCTGCTTGATCGTCAGGGCCGCCGCCTCTTTTTCGCTCTTCTTCTGCTGCTGCTTCTCCTCGTCTTCTCGCTGCTGCTTGCCGCTGTTGTTGTTGTTGTTGCTATCTGCGGGCATCGTCGAAAGCATTCGCCGCGTCCAACTCTCGCTGTTGCCTCGACAAAAGCTCGTTGACGAGACGCCGGGTCGTGAGTCGCTGCTGGGAATCCGCAGCGTCTGCGCAGCTCCGAGCGAGCTCAATCGACGCGTGAGCGGCTGCAGACGTCTCGTACCGATACCCCTCCATTGTGTCTCGTGGACCGTCAGCAGCAACAGTCTCGTGCTGCCACTGGCGACCGCGCATATCGCCATCACGCTTCTCTCTCACACGTTCAAGGCGAGTTTTGAGCTTGGCTTCTTTGGCAGGAGACGTCCTGCCAAACATGATCGAAACAAATAAAATACCTTGGGCTGCAAAAGCGTAGCTTCGTACTTATAAGGATGCAAATGGTAATCCGTGCATTTATCTTCTAATCTGAACTATTCCTTTGTATACGAGAGTCTAGCACCGTGCGCAGGGTACGATAAAACGGGTTCAAATTCCAGACCCGTTTAATACATCCGCGCAGGTCCAGAATCTCACACAAATCAAGTGTTGATTAGAATACAGGCGCGCGGGTTCCAGTAAAAAGTGATTTATATAGTAGCAGGTATTTTTACCATGTAGACACAGATTATTAAGTATGAGTCGATTACTTAAGCAAATCAATTTTTACTAAGTACGTTTTCTGATAGGAACATGGAGTGCAGTTGTTCGTATCAGCTCAAGATCAGTCATGCTCGTTATAGGTTACAATCGGCAAGAAAGACACGAAAGGGCACGCAGTCAATGCCAAAAGCACCAATACCCCGCCTTCCAAGCTGCTCTCCCTATGCCTCTCTCTCAGCAGCTCTGCCTGTTGTGAAAACTATGCGCTCTTGGACGCATGGCTGGCGCTCTTCATTGCCGACTCGGTCGACGCGGCGGCGGCGGGTGCCGTTCGCTGGCAGTGGATGTCTATCTTGTTGAGCGGGCGCACGAGGTTGGACGGCGTCACCACATTCTGAAGCTCTGGCGGTCGGGGTTTTTTCGTCTCGGCGGAGAGCTCATTCACGCCATCGCTGTTGACAATAGAGCTGGTTGGTTGGCTGGCCGCTTTCATAGGCAGATATACTCTGTTATAGAGAAATCACAGTTTGCAGGCTGGCACAACTCACCTCGGCTCGTGAAAGCGCTTGGGCTCCTTTGCGACCACCGCGGGGCTCAACGCGCTCGGGTCGTGCTCGTGCACATGCACGAGCTTGCGCTTCTGGCTCGGGCTATAGTCTAACGTACAATACAAGAATGAGCCACATGATCCCCAGCGTCCATACCATCAAACCCAGGAGTCGTGTACCTATAGATTCGATGTTATGTTGTCTTCGCTGCCGAAGATCGCGAGCACCCTCAATCTGCTGCTGCTGCTCGGCATTTGACTCGGCAGCTGGCTTTGCAGCGAGTCGGCGCCTAAAGACCGTTTGCTGCTGTTTGGGCTCTGCTTCATCGCCCTGTTTCTCCTCAGTATCTAGCAAAGCGTTCAGCTCCGCATCGAGCTGCTCGCTCTCCTTGATCGCAACAGGGACGTCGTGTGCGCCCAGGTGGCCTGGCGGCGGACACCGGTACTCGAGGATCCACCAGGGCACTGCATCATCACTAGCAGTATCGCCAGCAGATCCTGAGTTTGTCGTATCGGAATTCGAGGCGCTCCCGGGCGTCGACGACTCGCCGTCACGCGTTTCGGACTCCTTCTGCTGACCAGTCTCGGACGTCAGCTCGGCGTCGATCGTCAGCGCTAATCGTTTCCGGGACGTCAAGAGCCCGCGGCGGCCAGCGCGTCTCTCATTGGTACTGGTGACGGCGGTGGTGGGAGCCTTGGCGTCCTGTCCTGGGTCAGCAGTAGGCGGCTCGACGGCGCCAGTCACTTCGTCCATACTACAGGTTGGCTGGCTGGCTGCTGTGACAGCGATGGAGAGAAGCCGCGGAGTCGCGTCGTTCGTCGGAGGAGGTCTCTCTGCTGCTGGCTGACTGATCCAATCGCGCACCCCGTTGTTCTTCTATTCTGCGAGGCTTTTCGGAGGAGATGGCTTCAGCCGTTTCTCACACTCGAAGCGAGTATGCGAGCGTTGGATTGGAATCCCAGGGTCTGTGAGGGTTAGTACGGCTAAACTTATCCAGATGCGGACGAAGTTAGGTCGTCGTTCGTCCCGCTCGCTCGTGGCGTCTCGAGATGAAAGTCGGCGTGCTGGAGCCTCATGTTCTTGCGGCGCAGGCTGCTGCTGCTGGATCCGGAGGAAGCGCAGCGGCGCAAGCGCCTTCGGGCGTGGATCATCCGCCGCAACCGCATCAAGAAGGAGATCGAGCAGGGGCTTGAGCCAGGCCTCCATCGCAAAGGCTACGAACCCAATGCAAAGTACCGAAACAGCAGTGACGATGATGACGACTCGGCATTCATCCCGACGTTCGGAGGCAACTCGGACCACGAGCATGTGCGCGCGAAGGACCGGTACATTGCCGGTACGCTGCGGACGTCGTATCGACCGGTCATACGCGAGGACTTGCCGTCGACCAAGTTGAAGCCGGAGCGAAGAAAGCGCGCTGAAGCGATCACCGACAGTGTTGATGATAGTGGTGCAATAGAAGAGCGACCAGGTGCTGTCACCGCCACTGCACAGCCACACTTGATACAAGAAGTCTTGAGCGGAACTCACTCTCCATCGCCAGCCAACCTGTTTCTCGGCTCACATCATCACACTGTTGCCCCTCGTGGTCCGCCAGTAACAAAGCCTCCACCTACCACATCCAAAGCCAAAGCACGATGGCACGAAGCCTTCCACCAAGTTGTTTTTCGACGCCACGAGGAGATCCTCGCCAAAGATCCGAACCGCAAGTGGCGACAGGAGCGCTTCGGCCTGCTGCTCTTTGACAATAAGCAGTACGAGCGAGCGACCAAACACCTGACGCTGGCGATCACGCTCGGGGCAACTTCGAGCACGTGCTGGCGGCGGCTCGCGCAGAGCCATTTCCACACGTGGGAGACCAAGAATGACTGGGACACGCTCTGGGACTCAAAGGCCGCCTACGAACAGGCGATGAACCATCTCGAGATCGCCTGCAACCCGTTCGCACTCTTTGAGTACGCGAAGGTGCTCGAAGTGCTGGGCATCTACACGGGCGCGCTCAGCGTCTGCGCGTCGATCCTGCAGACCTTTCCGCGCTTCCAGCTGCTGCACAGAGTCATGCTACGCTTCGTGATGCTGCAGCGCTACCAGATCTTCTCCATCGCTAATGGCAGCTCGCTTGATAGCACCGAAAGGGCTTCACCAACGACGACGACGCTAGGTACGATGCAGGCGATCGAGAAAGAGTCTACGCTGCTCAAATGTGTCGGGTACACCAAGACGCTGCTCCTAGACAAGCAGATCGCAGAGGTAAGTTAGTATTTGAACCAACCTACCATGCAGGCTCTAGATTCCACCGCTTTTCTCAACAGTGCTCTTCTCTGTAGGGCGAGCTGTATGTCTGTGTGCTGTACATGCACGCGCGCTTGAACGAGTTGCTGGCAGTGTCGACGACTTCTGCTGGCGGCAGCCAAGTTGCTGCAAAAGTAGCCCAGGAGAGCTCGGACCACTCGTTCGAAGAGCTCTTCAAGGTCGCGATCGTCAGAAGACTCGCCGTTCCAGGGATCAACTTGACTTGGAAGGCCTGGAAGGCGAAGAGCGACACGTACATCGCATTGGCAGGCGTGTTCCACGACCAGAACGAGCCCATCGCAGCAGCTGATGCGTTGTCGCGGGCGCTGGATCTGCTTGAAGTGCCGCTCGTGCGCACATCAAGCGACACGCGAGTGGACACGTCGGCGCAGAGCCAGTCGAAGCTCGCGCTGTACCTGGCGCTGGGAAGGAACTACTACCAGTGCAATCAGATGGAGAAGGCCATTCGGTCCATGGAAGTCGTCTTCCAAATGAATCCGTACCACGAGGAAGCGCGCGCCAGTCTCTCAGCGTGGTTCCCAGCTAAATGGAAGTACGTTCTTAGGCGCTCAGCGAAGTCTTGATAGAGTGATGTTCCAATGACTGCTGACCTTGTCACGCTTCACACGGAATTGCCCAGGTACCGTCTCGAACTGGAAGACGCGAGCCAGGTTCAAATTGCGCGGGTGATTCGCGGCATCTGGGGTCGAAATCGAGGACTCCGACGTCGTCAGGAAGTCGTAAGAGCGCTGGAGACCAAGTACCGAGAGAATCCGTACCACCCGCTGCATCGGCGCAACGCGCTTCGCGTCTTGAAAGCTAAGTACGCGCCGCTCTTCATGGCGCAGGACATCTCGGCACGACGCATCCAGGCGCGCGCGCGACGGTTCTTGTACTACGCGCGCATCCGCTGGTCGCTTGAAGATCAGCGCACCAAGTTCCTCCAGCAACTCGTATGTGGGCTCTGTCCGTCTCTTTCGCACTGTGATTCACATTGTTCATCGCATCGTTGCTCTCGCTTGCTCACTAATGCAGAAATCCAAGCAGCAGACGCGAAAGTACCGGTACAACCGCCACGTTCGCAAACAGTTGGCGCAATTGCTGCCCGAGCAGTTCGAGAATCGCTTCCTGCAGGAAGACCGAGCCGCGCTGAACATCCAGGTACCATCACAAGCGCTTACTCCTCTGACACGGCCTTACCACTCATGCACTGACTTGTCCTTGTCTTGCTGGGCTGAACGCGTAGCGCCACTTCCGTGGCGAGCGCACACGCCGTGCCTTTCGCGTGCGTCGTGACGCACGCCGCAGCAGTATCAAGCGAGAGAGCGATGCCGCACACTGCCTCCAGCGCTTCTATCGTCGCCATTGCCGTCGCCACTCGAGTTCTGGTAAACTGTTGCCCGACGAGCTTCTCTATCGTGCTCAGTTGCGTAACTCGCAGGCACGAGAGCGCGTCGCACGAAATCTCCAGCAGCTCTATCGCCGGCACTGGAAAGTCAATACTAGCAGTGGGCAGGACCTTGCGTCGTCGCTCTTTCAGGCTTCGCAGCAGCATGTCGAACGGAAAGTGCTTCATCGCCACACGAGCGTGACGCGGATCCAGCGAGCGTGGCGCCAGCACGTCGCCCGAAAAGAACTTGGTGCCCACGGCTTGGACAGCGCCAAAGTGCTCTTGCACCAGCTAAGACGCGGCCACGAGCGCCAGCAAACCGTCGTTGTCGCTGTGAATGGAGACGATCTCGAGCGCGCGGCTCACAAGATCCAGGCTCTGTATCGCGGCAAACGCATCCGACGCTCACTCAGCAAGATCCGACGCGTGCGTGCGCCCGTGTCAGCGAGCCCCATCGCAGCGATGATCGGCTTGTGTGAGTCGAATCACAGGGACGGAGTCGAATTGTGTGTGACGCTTTCTGGAGTGCGAACAATTGAGGAGAAGCGCGCGCTTTTCGACCATCCCGTCGTGATCCTGGACCCAGATGGTCGCAGTGTGGCCTCAGGCAACCCTGTCGAGGTGCAGCATCTTGTGTCTGCGATCGAACATAACACCCTTCTGCGCTGTCTGGTGTGTGCGAGTGGCGAGTTCCAAGACGAAGAGCGCATTCGGTCGCTGCTGAGCTCTCTGAAGACCAGTCGGTCGCTTCGAGTCCTCGCTCTTGGTTGCATTCGTACAGCAACCAACAGTGTCTCTTCATCCACGCTAGAGCCACAAGCAGTTCACCCACAAACGCCCGAGCACGACGACGAGCTCGACAACTCACCACCGATCAGCGATTCGCCACCACAGCGTCGAATAAACAGCAGCCACGAGCCGCTCGAGTCTCAGGCACAGAGTCCCATGCAGACACTCTCCCTGGTCCTACGCACAGCCAACTTTGTACTGGAAGAGCTGGTGATGGAGGACAACACGCTGCTGCGAGATCCAGGTGACGGCGCCTGCGTCGCAGCCTTCCTAGGCGATTTTTTCTTCGCGCGGTACGGCCGCCTGCGCAAGCTCGTGCTCGCCAAGATGCACTTCTCTGATACCAACGCAACGCTGCTGGGACCAGCACTGGCGATCAACACGGTGCTCCAGCATCTCGATCTGCACGGGAACCTGATATGCGACGCTGGCGCGACGGCCATTGCAGCAAGCGGCCTCTCTTGCAACCGGAGCCTGACGTACTTGAGCCTCGCAGAGAACGGTGTTGGAAGTGTTGGGGCCAAGGCACTCTTTGAGTGCCTCGCGCACCAGAACCGCACGCTTGAGACGCTTGTGCTCTGCAACAACAACGTTCTGAACGACGCGATCCCGGCGTTCACGGCCGCGTGGCAGCTTAACGCGACGATCCTGCACATCGACTTGCGTGGGAACCTGATCCACAGCGACCACCTCCATACACTGCACAGCGCAATGGAGGAGCGCCACGCGTCTTCATCTGCTGAGTCGGAGCTACACCTCTTTCTCGCTCGGAAGCGCTTCTCGCTCGCTTCAACAGGAGCGGCGCTGATTCCATCGCCAACGACAGCACGCGCGCAGTCGCCACTCAAGAGCGTCAGCGTTGCTGGTAGCATCAGGAAAGGCACGCGCGCTGCGAAGAGCGCGCTCTCACCGACGGCGTTTCTGCGCCAGGCGAAGCAGAACGATGTCGCCACGACGTCAGCGTCGTTCATTCGATCACCGCTCGCGGTCTACAAACAGCAGCAGCATGAGTACGAGATCAATGCCAGCAGGAGGGTCGCACCAACAGCAGCGTCTGCGTCTGTGCTGGTGCATGTGTCGCCCGCGCGCATCGCGGCGTCCAGCAAAAAGAAGCCCGCGCGGGCAGCGACCAAGTTGCCTGCAATCAATCAGCATTGTCGTGCGGCATGGTGAGCGGATCAGTAAAACCTCCTCAATGATGCTACCACAGATTTTCGCTTGATCAGTCAACAACCATTTTCTTGTTTTCATTTTGTAAACCGTATGTTTTGTAAGGAAACCTACAGTGAAGAGTTTTTGCCGCAAAACAACATTTTCATAATTCTACAGTTTATCTTGTTTTTAGTAAGCAAATGATAGAAACACATCGATAGGTCGGATCATTCTGTCGCTGCCAAAACGTTCCAAACGACAACGACATTTCTTCTGCATCATATCCAAACACGAGAAGCGAACGCCGACCAGAGCGAGTGAGTCCCCGTCGCCATCTTCTCTCTCTCTACACCGTCACGATGGAGCTCTCGAGCGGCGAGAGCGCGCTACGCACGATCAAGAACCGCAGCAAGGTGCCACAGGCCGCCGTGGACCTCAGTTTGTCCATCTCGACGCTTCTCTTCGGCAGACAGCAGACGCCGCTGGACAAGTCGCCGTCGAACGAGGAGGATGCGCTTGATGACAATGCGCTGCTGGCGCCCGAGCACAAGCGCGAGCTGCTTGAGCAAAAGATCACGACGCTGCTCTTCTACGGAAAGGAGCGCTGGGAACCGCTCGCCGTGGCGCTCGTGGTCGTGCGCGACGTGCTCGCGGCGCACCTGCAGCTCTCGGACAACGAGCCGCACATTGAGAAAGTGTTTGTGGGCGACCTCAAGACGGCCATCAGCTCAGCCGACGGCGACAATGCGATCTTCCCATTCACAGAGAGCTTCCTGAAGGAGGTGATGGCGTCTACGGCGCACCAGTACATTGAGCATTACGAGCCACGCGTGCGCATGTCGGTCGCCAAGTTGCTGGGCGTACTCGCGAACTGGGACCTCGCGTGGGTCTCGGCCGAGTTCCTGCCGCAGATCGTTGAGTCCGTGGTCTGCAACACGAGCCGCTCTCCAGACTTTGAGGAGAACGGCTTCGAAGATTTTGACGACAACATCAGCGTGAACGGCATGGAGACGCCACCGCAGTCGCCCGAGTCCACGCCGCGCACGCCCTCGACGCCCTACCGCCTGGACGACGTGAGCGGCTGGAAGGCGCTCGAGAGCTCGCTCTGCGCCATCAAGTTTATCGTCAAGGGCAGCGGCGCGGCCTTCCTCGAGAAGGAAGAAGCCAGCGGTAAAAAGGAGTTTCGCTACCTCACGCCCGACCTTATGCAGCTGATCACGACCAAGAGCTGCTTCCACATCAACCGCCACGTGCGCGTGGTCGGTTTAGATACGATCACCGTGCTCTGCGAGGCCGCGCCCGTGGGCTTTCTCGACGCGCACCGCAACAGCGTTACGGATACACTGAGTAAGTGTATCACGCGCGGCATGCAGGACAACTGGAGCCAGGTGCGGTACGCGGCGTCCATCGCCACGCGCGCGTTCCTGGTCAAGCTTCAACAAGACGCGCAGGCGATCTACTTGCCGACGCTCGTGCCGCGGCTGTGTCTGAACCGCTACTACGTCGCCGAGCGCGTGTCCAAGCACTCGCAGGAGACCTGGCGCCTGCTCATGGGCACGCGCGGTCGCGACGTCGTGGCCAAGTACGCGAACGAGATAGTCGAATACTACGTGGAGATGACCAACCACTCTGTGCGCGAGGCCGCGTGCCAGTGCATCGGCGAGCTGGGCACGAAAGTGGACGCGAATGCGATCCGTCCGCACGTGCCGACGCTGGTGCAGGCGCTGATCATCAGCCTGTACGACAGTTCGTGGCAAGTGCGTGACGCGGCGTGTCTGGCGGCGGCGCAGATGGTGCTGGGCTTTCCCGACGAGTGCCTCCCGTTTCTGGACGAGCTCTACCACCTCTGGTTCGACCACCTCTCGGACGAGATCTGGTCGGTACGTGAGGACGCCGCGATCGCGCTGGGCAACGCCATCCGCGCCTACGGCCAGGCGGCCATTGAGCGCATCGCCGCGGTCGCGGAGGAGTACATCGTGCTGGCGAAGACGCAGCCGTCGATGTCCCAGCAGGAGTACGACGAGATTCTCAAGTCTGAGAAGAAGCACCACAGCAAGCAGGCGTTCTCGTGCTGCTCCTTTGATTTCAAGACCAACGAGCGTCATGAGCACCGCACGAAGGAGCCCTGGGAGAGCACGGATGGCGCCGTCTACCTAGTGCGCGAGCTCTGCAGCGTCGCCCCCGAGACGGCCGTGAAGTTGCTGCCGCTGGTGGCCGACGTCGCGATCCTGCGCCACTTTCCACAGACCGCCGTGCTGCAGGAGACGGTCTGGAAGCAGGTGCCGCTCATGTGCGCGGCGCTCGGCAAGCGCGTGTTCAAGCAACATCTCGAGCTCTTCTTTGACCCGCTCGTGTTCACGCTCCAGGGCTCGCACCGCCTCGCGCGCTTCGCCGCCAAGGACTGTGTGGCCAACCTGAGCAAACAGATCGGCCCCAGCATCTTCCTCGGACGCCTGCAGGCCAACCCGACGTGGCACGAGACGCTCGCGCCGATCGTGTCGTCGCCCGCGTATTAGCAACTGCGTGCTTGAAACGAGTTTAGCGTAGCCATGTGTAGAGGTCAATGCATCAATGCAAGCGGTCGGGGTGCTGGCGCTTCGTATCCAAATTCGAGCAGTGTTACCATTAGAAACGTCAGAACCAGCATACAACTTTCATTTCTAAGGCTTCTCTTTTCATTGCTTACAAACTTCAATACTAACGGAATGATGGTCGCTACCATCATTCTCACTGTTTCTATTCAAACTCTATTCTTGACAAGTATCCAAAAGCTCACAGATCGAAAGCGAGAACGCAGTGAAAAGCATGGGCGTGGACGCGGGCCGAGTCGGCAGCTACAGCGCAGGGCTGCTCTTCGGCGTCGGCTGGTGGATCTTCATCGACGGTGCGGCCTTCGCGGACTTTCATGCGTCGCAGATCCCCTTCAACTTCATCAAGTACCTGCCTGGCATCATCTCCACGCTCGCCTTCTTCCTGTGCGTGGCACTCTCGTTCCCATTTGGCTGCCTGACGTCACGCTTAGCGGACAGTGATCCCCACGCCGTCACTCATAGAGATTGATTTGTTCCTCTCTTTTACATTTGCAGACTCAATACGTTGGACTGGGAGATGGTCATCGACTCGCCGGCCTATGGCTCGGACGTGGCCAACAGAGCACGGTAAGCTGATTGCTGCGTTTTGCCCCCGCTTATCTACTGCAACATTTTCTAACACACACGCTATGTTTCGCAGAGCGTTCGTTCTCTTCTGTGTGCTAATGTCAGTTGGCGCACTGGTGGGATCCATCCTCGTGCTCACGCATAGCTACGCGGGGAACGCGTTCGGCGAGCCCGTGTGGCCGGGCGTGGCTGTGCTGCTTCAAAACGTGCTCATCTTTCTCGCGACGTTGGTGATGCGAGGCGGACTCATCGCGTCGTCGTCCTACTGAGTACGACACTGTCAGCTACAGAACTAACCCAGCAGAAAATCCAAGCAAGAGCGAGCATGAATGTTAACGTGACGTAAGTAAGACACTCATTGTTGCACTCAAAGCCACACACTCACTCCTACTGTTACCCGAGCTAACACACAAGTGACACACAGCTACAGTTCTTCATCGTTCCTTGGTCGCACGCAGTGTTCTCCATGTTGAGCTCAAACAAAGGGCTCTCTTTTCTTAGGTGTCTGGGTAGTTGGCGCTGGGACCCACGGGCGTGAGGATCGGGTTCATCTTCTCCGTCTTCTTCTTCTCTTGTGCGGTCGTGTACGTGTGCATGGCCCACGCGCCAACGATGAATCCACCCACTGCGGTGAGGATGAACGTCCACATTCTCCTTGGCTTCGGATTGGAGCGGCGAGGCGTGTCGACACTGACGAGGTTACGACACGGACGATAACGACGAGAGCGACTTGGTTGCTTGGATCGTGCTAGGCAAACGCGAAATGAGCGGTGGATTTTGACCGGGGCGCTTACAATCCTGCTCTCCGTGGCTCCCCAACTATTCCAACCGTCGAGCCCAACAGACGCAGCGTCCCAGAGCGAAGTTCTTCAAACGTTGAGAACGGAGTCCACTCCAATCCTCCCACGTCCCACGCGCATCCTGCCCATGGAGCTACTAAGCTCTTGGCTTACTGCGGCTGTCCATTTTATCGATAGAGCAAAGCTTGGCCAAGAGCGCCTGTGGATGCAATCGCGAGTTCGTCACGTGAGACACACTCCCTGCTTGCACGTGTGAGACGGTCGGGTGCTGGCAGCTACCGTACTGAACACTGAGGCGTAGCAGTTGTCTATGCGGCTGAGTGCATTGCGAGTGCGAACGTACACCAATCTGAATAAAGACAGCCGCTCCAGTACTCATGCGTCAAAACCGCGCACATCGTCGCCTCTGAACCATATCGCAAGCTGTGAAGAGTACCCACCTAGTCTCATTCATTCGGTAGCCACTTGAGAAGATCGTTGGATGAGATCTCGAGAAGCGATCGCTTCAAAAAAAGCTCTTCAAGATCGTCGAGGACGCGACCACGGCCAGCGCGTCACCCCAACTTAAGCTCGCCACCGAATCTCCACACACAGGCAGCAGCTTCGAGAAGCCGATGGAAGTCCAAGAAGCAGCAGGTTGTCAGGCTGTCAGCAGTCGCGAATGCCCATCCGACCTCTCAGTCTATGTGGACCTCGCGCGTCCACTCGTCCAACTCGATCGATCTTTGGAATTCCGAGCAAGTCACAAGTGAATACGAAAAGCTTACGAAACTCGCCAGCCGACGCAATCTTCAGGGATATTTTGCCTTGTATAATGCTTATGTGTCACAGCATGTGAATACTAAATTTGAATAAAGAGGGTCATTACAGCACATTTGGACATATATAGTTATTAGTAAGGTACATGATGTCACGAAGGAGGTCCGTAAAAGCGATGTTGATGAAAGGCTAAGCATTGCGTAATTGTGCGACAACGTCATTCTACCCATACAAACGTCAAGTCAAATTTAAGTGCCTCGATCTAATTGGCTAACCGGATGCCGATCGCTCTGTCCAGGACAATGGCTGCACTTTCTCGCCTCCCGCCAGTAACATCAGGCGCTTGGATCTGCAGCTCTGAGCTCTTGAGCTCTCGATCTGCCCGCCGCTTCAGCCGCCCGCGTGCAGCAGTCAGCTCGAGGCAGCCAGCCCCACTGCTCTCCTCACTGCTCAATTTGATCTCTTCAGCTCAAGCACCAGCCTCCACCACCACAACACTCACCAGCACCATGTCTGCCGCCCCTCGCACCGTCAACGCCTACGCCGCCTTCGAGCAGAGCGGAGCCCTCAAGCAGTGGCAGTACCAGTCGCGCGCCGTCGGCGCCGAGGACGTCGAGATCAAGATCTCGCACTGCGGCATCTGCGGCTCAGACATCCACACGCTCGACAGCGGCTGGGGCCCCACCGCGTACCCGTGCGTGGTCGGCCACGAGATCGTCGGCGAAGTGACCGTCGTCGGTCCAG
>JAADXK010000835.1:0-14856 GCA_023337805.1 Globisporangium barbulae | reverse complement strand
TTGGTTTTGGTGAAAGGCGCTCTCTTACGCATTCTCCCTACATTACTTACTGAAAATAGTTTGCCTTATGTGACTACAATCGTTTACGAAAGGGTATTAGTTTTTCGTGGTATTTAGTATCGGGAATGGTGACTGTACTGCGTAAATGGTCAATAATTTTCCTTACAAAAGTGTCTGTAGCAGTAGCAAAGTTGCATCGGTTTTTAGCGTCAATCTAAAAAAAAGTAAACACGCGGGCTTTTTTCCGATTACTGTCACTTCTAATCACGCAATCTCGGCGGCTATTGGTTAAATTTAAGGCAAATAAATATAAATTCAGCCAATCATCGTGAATTTTTGAATTTGAGCAAAGCATACCTGATCCTGATTTCGTGTCTGTCTGATATTCTGATTCCCGTCAATTCGTGTGAATATGATTTATTCGATAGTGTAAGGGTTTTGAAAGCATAATTCGTTCAAGTACGATTGTCCAATTATGATTTCAAAAGCCCGAATGTATCAAAACATTCATATTCGCACGAATTGACTGAAATGTGGTCGGTCGATTTCGGTCGGTCGGAAACTTGTAAGCATCGTAATCTTTGCAGCGTCACGAGGGAGTTCTTTTGGGATTGGCTGAATTCGAAAACAGCTGGTGAGTACGAGCTATCCGGTACCGGGTTCTTTAACGAAATGGGTGCACCAGTCACCACGAGAGCAGCTTCGAGACGCGGTTCCAGAGATACCGCAGCGACTCCCGGATACCGAGTCGTTGCTGACTGCCACCTTCCGCTTGAGCTTCGCTGGCCGCCAGTTCGTCCACCGCGATGAGCGCGTAGACGGCGTCCACGTGGACGCCCTTGCCGGCGACGAAGTCGTCCTTGAGCTTCAGCACCTCGCTCCAGCGCTTCTGGAGGCGCGCGGCCGTGCACATGCGCAGGTACAGGCGGCGCTCGACCCAGTCGAGGTTGCCGTCGATGATGAGCGCCACGATGAGCAAAAACATGATGTTGCGCAGGTGATTATGTGTCGCGACCGCCTCGCTGTGCGACGCATAGAGCTCGATGCTGCCCAGGAAGCGCGCCGTGTCGTCCAGCGGATGGATCTCGCAGGGCTCCTGGGAGCTCGAGCTGATGGCGCAGCAGACGCAGTGCTCGCTCGTGGGCCACTTGTCCGGCCGGATCCACCGGTGGCACATGTGGTCGAGCATGATCTCCAAGTTCGGGTGCACCGAGTGCTTGCACACAAGCGCGCAGCCCATGACGCGCACGTAGTCGACCCGCTGGTAGGGATCAAAGCCGTCGTCGTCGAGGAAGAAGAGCTCGAGCATGGAGATGGCACACGGCGGGCCGATGATGCTCACGCGGCAGTTGAGCATCACGTTGCGCAGCGTCCAGGCGTTCATGACGCCGTTGATGGGCAGAACGAGCAGACTGAGCACGCTCTTGGCCACGGCGCGCCAGAGCACGCGTTTGATGAAGAGCTTAAGCAGGAACTTGAGCATGTACCGTTTGCTCTTGTACATGACATACGAGAGGAAGAGCACGAGTCGCGGCGAGTCCTTCATCGGATCGATAGCAAAGATCTTGTCCTTGCGGTGCCCCACCTGGAGCGCGGCGCGCGCGATCGCTCTCGTGAGGAACTCGCGCTCGGCGTCCTGCGGGTACAGCGTCAGGTTCGTACACACGGTCAGCTGGAATGCGCAGACCACGGCGGTCGCGTACATGCCGTTCACTTCCAGTAGCGACACGGCGATGTTGATGAGCACGACGCAGAAGTAGTAGAGATGCGTCCCGTGCTGCTCTTTAAAGCTGGCTGGGATCATGTCTTCGAACCAGATGGATACGAGCCCCGAGAGGATACCGGCGAGCGAGCCCAGTAGGATCGCGACGACCTCAATCTGCTGGATGCGTCTCCGCACCGCTGGCGAGAAGCCGTTGCCCCTGTTCCCTCGTCTTCGAAGTCCAGGGGCGCCTGAGAACGAGCTCTGGCCGTTCATGGTCTCCTGTCGCAATATCCGACAGCCGGGTGAGACGGCCGAGATGCGCTTCGCCTGCGTCACGCGCTTCATGGAGACGCGTGTGAGAAAGTCCACTCCCATGCGCTCAATACGGGACTTGGTGGCGCCTGAGGCGAAGCTACTAGTCTTGTCGTCAGCAGTTGTTGTCATGTTTGCTAAGCTCTTCGTGCAACTCGAGAGCCGCAGGTCGATCTGCAAAGCCTGTGAACTGCTGGATGGAGAAGCGACCATTTTGTTTGAAGTATGGAGCTGGGCCTCAACCTGCTGGGCAACAACAATAGCCGCAGCTCCTGGGCCGTTCGCGGCGGCCACGAGGCTCGTAGGCCGCAGCAGCAGCGGCAGGTCCGCGAAAATGTCGATTGTGAAAAAGTCGTCGGCGAGCATCGCGCTCATTTTGGCGAGCGAGTTGGTCCACGCAGCATGGAGAAAGTCGCTCCAGTCGATCTTCCCGTCTTGGTTTCTATCTAAGACGCCCACGAGCTGCTCGAGGTGCGCGTCCGAGAGTGTGAACTCGAGCTTCTGGAGCGCGATCTCTAGCTCGTCCTTGGTCACAAAATGGCTCCCGTCCGAGTCGCACTTGCAAAAGCCGAGCTTAAGCGACTTACAGCGCACGAGGAACGTGGACGACGGCAGCGGCGTGTGCGCGGCGCACGTGAGGATGTAGTCTTTGCACTCGCACAGCACCTGGTCGAAGCTCAGGCCGATCTTGGCGATCGTCTCGGACTGGAAGTCGGCCAGGTCTGTGGTCGGGAACCTGCGCGCAATGAACCGCTGGGTCTCGCTCTCGGGGAGACCCATGAGCTGTAGCATCACGTCCAGCTCCCCAGGGGTGACCTTGCCGTCCTCGTTCAGGTCGCAGACGCGGAATAAGACTCGCAAAGTGCTGATGTACTCGTCGTTCACGTGGTCGTAGATGCTGCCCGAGCGGATCAACGGTGGATGGTCGCGCAGTTGGCTCACGGGCCGTGCTCCTGCTGATTCTGACTGGAGCTGATGCTGTTCATTGAGGCCTAGCCCGGACGTTTGGTGGCTCAGCGTCGGGAAAATGGACGTGACGGGCACGCGCCGTCGTGGACTCGGGCTCGCTGCCAGGAACGGCGATGCATTCGACTGGCCCAGCAGCGAGTGCTTCTTGAGAGGCGCTGCCGAGACGTTCGGGATCGCGATCGTCACGCGGTGACCATGTCTGTGGCTACCAGCTGCGCTACTGAGAGCTGAAGAGTTCGACGCAGTGGTCGAGCTCGCCGGCGTCTCTAACGATGGTTTAGCGCCTGGGAAGGACACCGCCGGTGCTGCTCCAGGACTCACTTTCCGCCACAGAACCCACTGCATCACTGCGTCTGCATGCTCCAGAGTACACTTCTGAAAGAGCGACAGGCGATGGCTTCGAATGCGACTATGAGGCGAGCGAGGCAGCTCAGCCGCAATCGATTGATCGACTGATCCCCTGGATGCCTAAGCGCACCTATTTCCAGAGAAGAGTGAGCCAACACTGGTATTCTTGGCTGATGGTGAGGTTCTCGTTTGTCCTGAGGTGCAAACTCGTCCCGAGTGTTTCAGTACGTGGTAGTGCGTGGGCTCTCTAAGTCTATCTCGAGAGCTGAGGCCACTGGCGCGGCTCAAAGCTGCTCGACTAAGCACTCCTAGGCTTCGGATAATAGCAGCCGTGAGGCCTTGCAACAGCGTCAATTCGTGCGAGAACAATACGATATGTTTGTCAGTGTGTGCTGTATGAGGTGGCGGTCACCATTATCACTTGACAGACTCATCTCTCATTGATGCCGTATAGTGTCCTAGTGGAGATGATGGCTGGCTATCGAGTCATCATTTATCATAAAGTTAGTCAGTCGTGCCTGGAGATTCAGGAGGAAGGAGGTGGTGGTGGCGCCTGAGGTTCGCGCGCCGCTTCTCGCGCGCCTTCCGCCGCTGGAACTCGATCTTGGATGCGGCCGTGGGGTCGTCGAGCGACACCAGCAGACTCACCATCGGGATGAGACAGAGCGGCAGCTCGTGGCCAGCTCCGCCACCATACTCTGCTGATTCGCCATCGCCTCCTCCACCAAAGGCCTGGTCGTCCCAGACGTGGCCAAAGATGTCGCGCTCTTGCTGTTGCCTCTCGTCCGTGCGGAACTGCGGCAGCTGAGGCTTGTGCCACGAGGACGCGCCCGTGGACGTGTTGTAGTAGTATGGCAAGCCGTCGGGTGTTGCGTACTCGACCCAGGCGCGTGGGAAGCGCTCGGTTGCGTGAGACTGAACACTGGCTGGTTGCGATACAAAGTCTTCCTTTGCTGTGGCTGAGTATGACTCAGTGTCATGGAGATAGCTCTTCAGTAGCTCAGCCTGGGCGTCGGTTTTGAGCCTGGAACTGGTGGTGGCCGCAGCGTAGAGCTCCTGCGAGTCGGCCATGTACTCGTTGATCGCGACCGCGCACTGGATCTTGTTGCTGTGCAGCGCTACATGGTACGCCGTGTGGCCCTCGGCGTTCTGGATATGCGGGTTCGCTGCGGTCTGCAGCAAAGCGCGCACGTTGTCCACGCAACCGTAGCCCGAGGCCACATGGAGCGCCGTGTTGCCGCCGTTGCACTGATAGTCGAGCAGCTCCGGGACGAGTTCGCAGAGGAAATGCATGGCGTCCACGCCTGTTGGACACGCGGCCACGTAATGGAGCGCGGTCCAGCCGTTCGCATCCACGGCCGAGGTCAGAGCGCCAGCATCACAAAGCATCTCTAGAGCCTGTGATCGAAAGAATGGAAATCGTAACAACACGGTCAGTCCTAAAGCTGTCATTCGCTTAGCGTTGTTAGTAAGCAGACTCAAACCTTGAGATCTCCCGCGTTGGCCGCCGCATGGAACGCTGTGGCGCCCAAGGAGCAGCGCTGGTTCACGTCCACAGTATTCGCTTGGGCGAGTAGCATCTGAAGCATTTCGTCGTCTCCAGAGGCTGCCACGAGCAGCAATGGGCTCTCCTCACTGTTGTCATATCAACCCAACAATGTCATTAGATAGCCAATAAATAACAGTCGACTTAGTGACTGCTAACCAAGCTCATACTCGTTGTTCTTGGCGTTGCAGTCAACGCCGGCGTCCAACAAGATCTGCACGATCCGCGGCCCCGCGCCGAGCTTGAGTGCCACGATCAGCAGCGAACTGCCACCCTCGTCGCGCATCAGATGCGTTCTATTTGATTCTTCGTCCTGGCCATCGGTTGTCGCCGGTAAGAGCGCCTCGAGCGCCTCGACGTTCTCGTTGATGATCGCGCGTGTGATGCGAGCGAACACGAGCTCGTCAAAGACTGGCATGTCACTATTGTAAAACGCGTGGCTCTTGTGCGCTGTTGGCGAGGGCTGCTGTTGGTTGCCAACCTTGTGAACACTTTGCTGCCGCGCGTACTGGCTGAAGACGTCCAGGTACTCGCACCACTGCTCCGCGTCCATGCTCCTGGGCCGTTGAGCTCCTAGTAGCGCCCGCTCTTCATCTTGAAAGTCCTGTTGCTCTTGCTCTTCTTCCTGACTAGGTCGACACTGGAAAATCACAGTTCGCGGTGCTGAGGTTACGATCTGGAAGCTGTTGGCGGGTTCGTCCAATAGAGCGACGTCCAGCATCTCGAGGAACGGAATCGAGCAGCTCAAGGCGTCCTGCTCGCTCTCAATGTCCTCTCGCCACTGTATAGGGCACGTGTTAGATTGATAACAATGTTATAAACGTCGTATGACAATGTGGAGTAACGAAACGTTCTTTACCTGCAGTCGCGATAGCGTCGAGTCCACTTCGCACCACACGCGCCGCGCAACGCCCAGCTTTGCAGTTGTTACTGCTACAGATGGTACCGACGGCGGAACCGACGGCAGCAGCACGCCTCTGGTGTCAGGAGCGTCCGCATCATCGTCATCTTCGCTCCGCTTCTCGCTCTTGCGACCCGTGCAGGTCTTCCGATGATGGCGCTCGGCGGACCGGTTTGAGACCCACGCACTCTGGCACTTGACGCACTTGCGCGGGTACGCTGGCTCGGCCATCTGTGCGCTAGCAGCTGCAGCAGCACCGAGTGGGAAGATAAGCTCATGGCGGCGACTGGATGTTTTGCTAGCCTTGCTAATGGTGCTGTTGTTGGAGCCCTCGGACGGGAACTTCCAGAGGAAGCCGCCGATGCCGCGCGAGTCGTCGACCACGACCTCCTCGTAGAGCTGCTTGAGGTGACTGCGCACATAGCTGCGCACGAGCAGCTCATCTTGCGCCGCGTTGTCCGCGTTCTCCCGCATTCGGTCTGGTGGATGGTCCGTTCGCTTTCTTCTTGGTTCGTTCCTTCTCAGTCGAGCTTTCAAAGGATTGCAGTTTTTTCAGTCACGCGCCGCTTCGCGAGTTACTTATGCTGCTAAAGTCAACAAAATACTTCAATAAGTCGATTGATTATGTATACTTAGTAAATAAGATCCTGCGACATGGTGCTAAATGAAGAGCTCACTTCTTCACCACCACGCTCACTCGACGAGAAATGTTGGCTCGCAGCTAAAAGACTGCAGTTCGCGCACGAACGCGGCCGCGCTCTGCACCTGACAGCCGATCTTCTCAACGCCGTCGAGCCACTCGGCCAGCATCGCGTCATTCTCCAACGTCACGCCCTCTCTGAGTACAGTCACCTGGTAGCCCTTGTCGAGCGCAGACTGGACGCAGACTTGGAGACTCGTCCCTAGGGTCGAGATCCCGAGCACCACGACGTGCGAAACTCCGAGGTTACGCAGCGTGTAGTCGAGGTTCGTGGCCTCGAACACGCTATACGTACAGATGATTGACAGCAATCGAGTCCTCCAGGTTAGTTCTAGCAAAACTTTCCAATGGAAGAGGTGTTGACTTACTTGATACCGGTCCGCGGAATGACAATGTCGTTGTCCGTGGGGGCCACTCGCGCGAGGATCTTGGCGCCAAAGCCCGCCTTCGCAATGTGGAGTCCCGCGTGCTTGTGCGCGTAACTGCGATCGCGTCCGTCTCGCGTGGCGCTCTCGACCACCGAGTAGACCACCTCAATGCCCAATTCGCTGGCGCGACTGGCGAGCAGCACGTCCAGGATCGTCGGCACCATGACCGAGTTGATGCGCTTGTAGTAGTTCGCTAAGTCGACACGCGACTCAAGGCATTTCTCGTTCTGCTGGAGCGCAAAGTAGTTCTGCACGTCCATGATGAGCAGCGCCGTGGTCATGGGACACCAGTGGTTCGTCACGCGCGCTGCCCTGAAGCTTCTTCCGTCTCTCAGGCTCAAAGTCTCCTGGTTGTCAGTGTAGCACAAGCTGCTGCTGCAGCAGCAGCTGCCATTGCTCTCGCTGCTGCTGCTGCTATTGCTCATGGAGCCTTCCAAAGACGACGTCTCGTAGCTGGTTGAATCGCCATAGCGCTCGTTCAGTGTTAACGGAGGTACAACAACAACAGCCGCTGCTGCGCTCCGTAGTGCCGTTCTCTTGGCTGAGCGCCGTGGCGAGGCTCGAGGCGTACTGGATGGCGTCGACACGGTCGACGAGGGCGAGGACTGTTGGCGAAGGCGACTGCGTAGCTGCCTGGTGGCCTCGAGCTGCTGCTTCTCCAGCTCGGCCTTGCGATTTTCCACCAGTTCGCTCTGGATCTTAAGCTTGGCGTTGTTCTCGATCATCTCCATCACCTGCGCCGCAGCCTGAGCCCCAAGGAACTTGATCGTGAGTGCGGACTCACTGCGATCCAAGTAACAGCGTCGGATCTTCTCAAACACGACCGCGGCCTTGCCGTGAGGGATCATGACTGCGGGGATGTGGATCGACGCCAGCTCTTCGTGGTGGCGACTGCCAGCGTCCATCACGAACGCTGCACTCGGATCCTCGGTCCTCGTATTCGCGACGATCACAGCGATCGCGCCGGCGTCCTGCGCGTGACGCACTTTCGTCACAAAGTCGCACACGCCGCGCTCCATCACGACGATCTTGCCGCTCACGAGTGTCGCGTTGTGCAGCGTCAAGTGGCCCGTGAGCGGTTGCGCGACCACGGCCTTGGCGTAGAGATCCTTGCCTTCGCGCACATGCAGCGCGCCAAAGTCCGCGAGCGGACAGTAGCTCAGCTCACCCTCGATCTCGATGAACGGCCAGAACATCAGAATTTGCGGATCGGCTTAGGCAAAGCAACTACGGCAATCTTGAGGCCTCACGACGGACTCGCTGGATTTGATTGACCGTGCCTTGAACGCAACGACCGTTCATCAGAGTATCGACTTTTCGCCCAATGGCCGCAAGACGATCCTGGATTTGGACGTGAAGCGCCACTTTGCTGACGACTGCTTTGACTGATTCCCCACGAGTCGCGACTCTCTTAGCCTCGTTCTTCACCAGTGCTGGAGACAGCCAGCGAACACTGTGATCTTGGTCACCCATACGGCCTTTCAACAACGTAAGCCAGCAGCACATAACGTATCCAGTCAACTGCATCTTGAAGATAGTACAGACGGCGGCAATCATGAACTGCTACTCACCAGCGCTCAGCCACAGCATGTCCATGCCCATGGCGATGCCCTCGCCGCCGCAGCAGACGCCGTCGTCGTCCATGGACTTCCTGCCGTCGATTTCGCCTAGCGTCGTGTACTCGACCGCGCACGCCGTCTGGTCCTCGCAGGAGGTGCAGCTCTTCCACAAGGGGCTCACCGACTACCCGGCCGACAAGTACGACAACGTCACGCGGTACATCAAGATCGCGGCGCTGCTACCCGGGAAATGCGTGCGCGACGTGGCGTTCAAGGCCAAGGCGCTGAGCCTCCAATCACACGAGAGCGCGTCGCTGAACCGCGACCAGTACGCCAAGCGCATGAAGATCGTGCCATACCAAGATGTAGGTGCTCTCTATGCCTTCGATTGAACGCCTCGTAGCCTCTGGATCGCTTCTTCGCTATGGGAATACCAATGTTACGCGCGTCTAAGGATTTTCTCCACGTTTCCTGCGTTTAAACCTGTAGAGCTCGTCGAAATTCACGTTTCCGACAACGACGACGACCACGAGTTTCCTCCCTGGCAACGCCCCGGAGGACGCGCAGCTCAACGCGCTGCTGCAGGACAACGTGGTGCTCATGAACGCGATGCGCGCGAACCTGCTGAGCGGCAAGTTTGACGACAACTTCGACCCCATGAGCAAGTTCCGAGACAACTGCAACACGGTCGTGAGCACGTACGTGGCGGTGTTTGCTGACTCGTGCTCTCAGTTGAGTTGTGGTCTTGCTGGGCTTCCTTTTGTGACTCTATTGGTGGTCGTGTGTGTGGCAGCCTGGGTGACATTTGCAACTCGATCCCGCCGCTGCCGATCAAGCTCGACACGTCGCTGCTTCCTATTGCAATCACTGGATATCAGCACGACTTATAGAGACAGAGATGGGTGAATAGCAAGCGGGCACCAGCAGTCAGCAATACGGTGAGCAATGGTGAGAATCCATGTATTGCATGAAAGAGATCAGACGAACATAGTATACGTCTGGAACGCAAGTGCCGACTTACCAGGAACGTGAGCACGTCTTCTCTGATGTCGCCACGCACATTCCGATCTTGGGCCTCATTGAATCCGTAGACTCTCAAGGCCAACGCTTTATCGTCTGCTCGATCGCTTGCGGTCGCTCGAGCGCTCGCGGCTCCGACTGCGCTTCCTGCGGTCGTCCTCACGGCGGCGATCGCTTCTCCTCTCCGAGTCGCGGTCTCTCTTCGAGTTGCGGTCGCTTGAGCGATCACGTCCTCGTCCCCCCTCACGGCTAGGGCTTCGTCGTCTCGACGAGCTCTGCGAAGCGTGTCGCTCTTCATCGCGCCTTCGCGATCGGTCTTCTTTATCGTCGCGGGACGAACGGTGACGGTCGCGACTAGAGCATCTGCGGCGGTCACGCGATTCCTGTTTGCTGTCTTTGCCACTTTGTCTACTGTCATCACTCGATCGTCGTGGAGACGGAGAGCGAGATGAGCGCTGTTTCTTCTTCTGCTCCTTGTTGCTGCTGGCTTCCGTGTGGTTCAGTCCAGAGTGGCGAGGGTTGCTGTCGTCATTAGTACCACGAGATTGGGCAGGCTGCTGCTGGGAAAACTTCTTTCGGTGCGTGTTCTTCAATTCGCCTGGGATCGGCGGGCGGATCGTAGCGCCCAGCCCGAGCAACTTGTGGCGCGGCTTGGGCTCGGCGCCCTTATCGTCCTTGTCCACATTGCCTTTCCAGCCCATGCCGCGCAGCAGCGCCGCGCCAAAGTCCTCAATGGGCACCATGTCGTACGCCGCGCTGTGCACGTCCAGCTCGTCGGGACGCATTGATACGTCGAGTCGGTACTTCTCATTCGTGTCCTCGAGCGCGTCCATGCCCGGGACGACGTTCTGCCGCAGGATGGGCGCAGTCGGCGGCGCGTCGCTGCCCTGTTGCTGCTGCAACTTGCGGTTCTTCTCCTGGTTCTCAAAGTTGAAAAGCTTCTTCTTGATCTCCTTCGTCTTCTCATCCTCTTCACTTTCTCTTTTGCTCGTCTTCGAGTCGTTCGTAACAGCGCCGTTTGTGTCGTCACCTTCGTCCTGCAGCTTGCCGTTCATGGGGATGATTAGGTCCGCCGCATGCGAGGAGGACGATCCGGACTTGGCGCCGCCTTCTACGAGGCTCTTGGCGTGCGCAAGCAGCTCTTTCGCAGCGAGCTCGTCGGCGGTGAGCATCGACTCGTCGCCTTTCGAGCTCGCTTGTTGGGTTGATTTACCAGCACCATTGCTGGCACCATCGCCGCCGCTGCTGCTGCTGCTATTGGCACTCTCGCTACTACCGCCATCTGGCGCCTCGCCCTTCCACGCGTTTGCCTTGATGAGCGGGATCACGAGCGCCTTCTTTACGTTGCCATCTTTGTCGAACTCGACGGCCGCGCGCGCGTTCGGGTCAAAGTCGGTCACGAATACTTTCTCGATTGTTTGCTTCGCCGGCAGCGCGCTGGAGAACACGCCCGCGACCGCATACGGAGCGCCACCAGCACCGTCACCATTAGCTCCTGGCGCACCCGCGCCGCCGCTCTGCAGCACGGACTTCTTGGTCTTCTTGAGCGCGAACCCGAGCTTCATCACGCCCAGCGCGCTGTCGTCCTCGTCCAGTTCTTGTAGCTTTTTGGAGGATGGTGTAACTGGGGTACACACCTATTTAATTACAAAAACAGCCATATTTTTATTTGTAAAGAACGTTTTCAGATTTATGAGCGCTTTGCGTCTTCTATTGGTCAGTTCTGAACGAGTTTCCTGAAATTTCGAAATCGAGCGCTTCCTTCAACATCGCAGCGACAACCAAAACGACGCCAGACAATAATGAGCTCAGCAACACGCGCCGCTGCGACGGATGCAGCGTTCATGAAGGAGATGCAGGTGGCGCAGTGTGTGCAGAGTGCAGAGTGTACTATGGACTGCTAGCAGCTAACTCATTGGTTGCTTTGTACGTCCTCATAGCGCGTCTGTGCGGACGAGCTCGCGCGGTGCGTGCGGAAACTCGAGGTGCAGTTCACAGAGAAGCAGGCCGCGTGGACGCTCAGCGTCGAACAATCGATCGCGAAGTTGCATCGGTATGTGCGCGTGTGTGCGAGGGGGAGGTGCAGTAGTGCGTAACTGACAGCAAGTGTGTGCGTTTCTCCAGCGAGATCGCAGCGGTCCGCGATGAAACGCAGGAGATCCTCGAAGCCACGCGCGACGACCAAGAGGTACGTTACCGTCAGCGCACAAGACACTATGGCTCATTCACGTATGTTTTTCCTATGTGTGGGGGGGGGAATGTAGAGCGTCTTCCAGCTCATCCACGATCGCTTGAGCGCTGTTGAGGGCGAATTGGCCGACGCTCGGCACAAACTCCGAGATAGGACGCAGAAACAACCGGAAGAACGCCAAGGTCCACCTAAAGTAGATCATTTCAATGAAAATCCAGGACTGAACACAGGATATCCCAGTGGCATTAGAAAACTCACCCTCGAGGTCGATATCAACGACAATGCTGAGGATGGCGAGCCCCTCTCAAGATCCACACGCTCGACAGCGAAACCCATTGACGCAAAGGAGCAAGCTGCTGTCGACGAGCTCACAACGCGTCAGAAGCTCGTCTGGGGGGAGAAAATGGACGTCACGGGGCTCGAAGGCATGAACGTAACGGCGTTCGTGCTCCAGTCCTGTCGCTTCCATCGCGGAGATCAAGGGATTGTGGAACAGTCTACGGGAGAGACTGTAAAATACGCAGAGCTCTATCGCTGCGTCCAGCGAGTCTCCGCGGGACTAAGAGTGTGCGGCTTCCGAGCGAGTAACGTGCTGCGAGTTTGCACTCAGTCAGCGTCTTCGTTTCGGCTGCTCGTGGTGACGCTTGCCGTGTGGAATCTCTTGGGAATCGTCGAGTTGGAAGACGTGACGGACGACGATGGTCTTGACAGTCCGGAAGGAGAAGATCACACTGAGAGAGCGGCAATGAGAGCACGGAACCTCGGGGTGTGGCTGGTCTGCGACTCTGTCCATCAGATGCAGCGGCAGTTGGCTCGAGTCGAGTGGAAGCCTGAGCGGACTGTTATTCTTGCTGATGCTGGTGGAGATAGCGGTGACAACATGGTAGTGTACGCCGATCTGCAAAGCTCACAGTCCGACCAGCCGATCGCATTAAGTCGTGTACGTTGGTAGCTCCTGAGGCTGTCTGGATGTGCATGATGGCAGAATGTTGGACTAACAATGGTGTCTGTTTTGTTATTACTTGGTTCAGGTTTCTTCGAAGACGGTAGCTCTTATAGTCCAATACGCCGGTCACGACAGTAGCGAATCGACCAATTTCACGCATTTCCAAATGATTGAGAGCGTCGAGCGATCTCTGAGCGGGCTCTCAGCTGCGTTAATGCGATTCGGCAACCATCGAAGCTTCATCTTGAACGCTCTGCCGTTCAACCACACCGCGAATCTGTCGTTGGGCTGTTTGCCAGCAGTCGTGCTGGGCGTGTCGTTGCTCCCGACGACCTTGTTCACAAGCAGAGGTAGTGATCAGGACCTAACCAAGCATTTCGCGAATTATGAGGTAGGTCTTGCTATCACAATGTCCACACATGATGCCGACTTTGAGTCTGGGAACTCACATTTCTTTGCTTGCAGATCTCAACGGTGATCATTTCGCCAAACGACTTGGCCCAGCTATCCGAGTGCCGAACACTGCGAAATCTACAAACTCAGGCACTTCAAACGGTTCTCTGCGTCGGAGCGCCAACGCCCACGCTGCCTCGATCGCTCAAATGCCTCGCAGCTTGGAAAGCAGAACTGAGTTGCCGCCGTGTCTTGTCCACGACAGCATTCTTGGGCGGGATCTTCGCAACCGACGACCTCCTCGTACCGATTCGACAGAAATCCCAGCCATCGCACCAAGAGCTCGGTCAGCCACTACCCAATATCCACTGCAATGTGAGCAAATCGGCTGGCATGCGGCAGGACTCGGACATGTACGAGCTGACGGTGGAGAGGCCGTTTTGCTTGCTGTCTGAAGAAGACGCAGTGAACACGGGAATCTTTGTGACCGTGTTCTGGGAATCCAATGCGACCGCTGAGATCCCTCAGCTCAACGTGATCGCAGCACGACGAGAGGGTGATGTTGACACTCAGGAATCATCGCTTTATCCCGTCCTGCCGATCGAAGAGCTCATCGCGTCACATCCGCTCGTGTCGGACGTGGTACTTCTCGAATTGAACCCTCAAGATCCAGCAATAAGTGACCAAGACACACTTGAGCCAAGAAACGAGCCGTCGTTGGTAGTGTTTGTGAGTCTGACGACGGGCGCGCGCAAGTACTGCGACGACAGCCTCGTGACGATCAGGAACTTTGTCGCAAGGAAGGTTTCGAATGACGACGACGAAGTCAACTTCCACAGCTTTTTGTTGGTCGATCGGGTCGACCGCGACGTGTACGGCCGACCGATATACGCGTCGCTTGAGCGCAGGCTCGTTGAAGAAGCCGAAGATGAAGGAGGATAAAATCCACAAAATATGATGTACCATGCTAAGAGGAAGTGCTCACTAAATTAGCAAGCACAGCGGAAGATTCGCTCAGTCAGGTTGCTGGATTGTCGGAAGAGGTTAGCCAAGTATCCACTACAAAGCGTCCACAAACGACGGACCGAGGCATAAATCACTCGCAGATTGCGTGCCTGGCCGCAATCCGTAATCGAAAGAGCAGTGCACTTGGCACTGCCTCAAATGCTGTGCAGCTAGGATTCCGTAATTAGTGAATAGCCATCAGTAATACGCCGAACTTTATCACTAAGCTCGCTGAACGCTCTTCGCTAAGCAGCCAGAGTCCTTGGTCGCTGGACTAACGGTCACTTGATCATCAGCGTCGTTGGCGACCGCGTCCTTTGTTGACACCGGTGCGTGGGTGCGTCTTGGTCGTGAAGTGCGGGCTTTTCCGGAGTTGGGGTCGTGCTCGAGGACGGAGCTGATGATGGGGATGCAATGGGCTGACGGGCGCATTGGTAGCTTAATTATCGACTGGTGCTTTCGTAGTGCCAGCAGAAGCTGGCGCCTTGGTCGTCGCTGCTGGGGATGATGGAGCTTTAGTGGTGGATGCTGGGGTTGAAGGTGCCTTGGTAGTGGCAGCAGGCGTCGGAGCCTTCGTGGTCACCGATGGAGTTGTTGTCGTCGAGTTCCCAGCACCTGATGACGCGCCGCCACCACACTTCTCCACTGGCGCCGGGATGCCGAACTTGTAGTTCTTCTCATAGTCCGTGTTGCTACCCTTGTACTGCGAGTTCACAATGTCCGTCGTGTAGAAGTAGAAGCACTTGTCGCTGCTCCCTCCCGTCAGCTTGGTCACGCGGTCGCCACCAACGAACGTTGGGCACGTTGGCGCGGCGGACTTGGCGCCAGCCGTC